>VNWX01001868.1:0-13741 GCA_009869905.1 Ceratophysella communis | reverse complement strand
TCTAATATTGCAATACTAAATGAACGGTTATATAAAACGAAACAGCAGTGTGGCTAGACTGTGTCAGTGCAGTTGACTTAACATTTAAAAAGAACTGAGCGTGGAAACCACTGTCATGAGTCATGACGAAGACCGAATTACCGTCATACTAACTGCTTCCAGCATGGAAAGCCATTGGTTCTGATGAACAGAAAACCAAGATTAAAATTTAGGAAAAAAGACAAATTAGGCATTACGTAACAGCCTTCCTTTTCCGCAATTCCTTGAATTTTAGTATTATGAAATATCAATAAATCAATTTTCTGATTTGAAATAATAATAGCCCATGCAAATTTAATGGCCCACTGGGCCATTATTGCAACATTTTTCGGCCAAAATTAGGCTTTGAAAAAATAATGGCCCGGGCCATTATTCGGACAATACGGTAGGCAATAATTCAACCTTCTGGCGACTTTCTCTAGCGTCAGAAAAATATTATAAATATCTGGAATTTGAAATCAATTTAAGTGCTTGGTAGTCAAAGCGGTCGTAATAATGCTCAGAATTTGAAACAAAGTAAACTCGTAACTCGACGAGAAACAAACAAACGCTATATTCGTAATTTTTATTCATTACTTATGGAAAACCTAGAAAATCCAATTCGCTTGGTCGCTGGATGGTTACCCTAAAACATGATTCATTCACATTACGCAGAGAGGAAATGAAAATCGATTTTACTCGACAATAAATTTTATGGCAATATGCAAATCTACTTTCTTGAATCAATACATGTCCAATATTAATATTACCAACAAAGGGAGTACCTACATACATACGCACGCACGAGGCTTCATGGGTACAGTCAAATTCCTTGTAAGTATAATATTCAACTTACACGAGGGATTTATAGATCCAAATATTTATTATTGTCAATGGAGCACTTGAGAATCCTTTGTGGTTTGAGCTTTTGCTTTTGTTGAACTCGCAACTTTCGTCACTGGTACACAATAGCAAATCGAATTTCAAGCCTTTGAAAATTCATTGAGACGGTTTTTCATACAGAAAGTTAGCTATAACAAAATATCAGGAAAACGAGCAGTAGAACTACGAATCAATGCTAAAAGCTCTATAGCACGTGTTAACGATTTACGGATTTACCTAATATTACGCAACCTGTTAATTTTTCTAAACTAAAAGTGTACACCAAATTTTATTTCAAATGACCTATACTGTATGTGATGCCAAACCTGAAAGAAGCGTACAGTGGCTTCGAGCTTTAAGAAACAAATTTCGACCGCTTTTCGGAACAACTCGCCGTTACCAAAAGTTATAAAGTTTGCGAATTCGCTGGAGCGCCATGACACAGTAATGACGACAAATGTGGGTCTTCCTCGACAGCAGCGAAAAGTTCCATATTATGTTCGGCTGTCTTTGGTCGTAAATGCTGAGGTGACAGAAACGCCCAGTCATTGTTAAGCATTAAGTCTGATTGATGATATACTTCCGTTTTCGTTGCAGGCGGTGGCAGAGGTGAATAATCATGTGGCTCAGTTTCGTGATCTCCTCATTCACATTGGACAGTCGAGGGATGGGCCGGAGATGCGAGAGAAGATCCGTCGCATGAGGCGGATCTGCATTGAGTCCTGTCGACACGCTGTCCATCTCCTACTCCAACAAGTTCGAAAGTAAGTCCTTCAGTTTCAGACATGTCATGTCGGACACGGAATTTATATAGCTCTATAACAACGACTGCATGCATGTCTGAACTTTCGACCGGACTTCTATCTGAAGTTCATTGATGTCATGGTCCAATGTCCAATATAACAGAGAGCAGAGTAGAACATAGAGCCGTGTTAAAGCTTGACTTGAATGTTGAATGAATGAACCAGGAGAAAGCTACATTCGACTGACTCACACACGGGTTCACTAGTCGCTGCCGGAGCCGGATAGGATAGAGTGAAAGTAGAAACCAAAAACATCAGCAGGGGTTTCGGTTCCAATTTTCAGTTCATTTCATTCATTCCAACTTCAAGGCCTAACCGCCGCCCATTCGCTTCCTTTCTATCTACAAAAAACAGAAATGGTTTCACGACAAAGTTTATCCGTAAAAGTTTACAGGTAGCTGTATTTCATAGATAAACAAGTAAAAAATTAATGCTACGAATTGACGGAACCATAAATACCGGACCCGGAAAAGGTGAATACCTAAACACGTTACATTCATTTAGTCACGAAGAGACCCAGTCCATAAAAGGCTTTAAATTTTTTTTTAAACTTTAACACTTTAATTTGTATAACTGAAGATAAAGCCAGAAAATTAAAAGCGAACAGAGCACTTAATTGAGGCGAAATGCCGAGTGCTTTGGAATGTGGAATTTCAATGAACATATACTATAGCACCGCACACAGTAGGCATGTCCGGATTCCTTTCTATTGATAACAAATCTTATCTACTAGTGAAGTTTTACGCGCCTGAATTCCCCAAACCGAATAATTTATTGACGATAAAAATTCCGAAGTTGCAGTTGAGGTCTCCTGTGTATTTATGTTCTGACAATGAATAAACGAAAAATTCCTGTCAACATGAACGTTTTTTTTGCAAGTATACTGTATACCAGTTTATACACGACACAAGCACACCCCTGCTGCATTTGCGAACTCATAAAGCGTATCAATCTAACATTTCTGCCAAATTTGCTTGAAAATTTATTAGATTCGAGTTTTGAAATCTCGTTGAGTCCCTCATTTCTAATGTAGCCTGTAAAGTCCTTTATATTGATTCAAAGTTTGCCAATATGCATGATCAGCAGTAACATAATCTGTAAAGCTGGCTTGGGTGGAATAAACGCGCTCTGCCATAAAATTCAGCAGAAGCACTGACTTTTCAAGATCAGAGAAAGCTTTTTGTTTTTCGCTCTGAAAAATAAAATATATCGGCAAAATAAAAGCTTGAAAACTACTACCAAACAACGCAGCTTCAACTTTGCAACAGAGCCGGAATTGAAATATAGGAGTGAAGAAGACTTAAGATTAGATACGTTTGAATTTGAATCAAAGTAGGGGGAAAGTAATATATTCTAGAAAAGACGGAAGAAGTCCCTTGGGGTTATTGAAATTCCCTTCCCACGCAATCTATAATGAAACCTTAGCAGTTCGGATTCAAAATCGGGAATTCAAAAGAAATATAGAGTACCTAGCAAAGGTTTTAATATGAACTTCTGCAAGGCAGAGGGAACCTAATTAACTCGGTTTTAATTATAAGTGCTTGCAAATAAGAGAAAGCCTATTTTCCCCAGTGAAATCACGAATATTGTACTGAGACTTGGTCATGAAAAATAAAAAGGCTAAATTCCTGTCAGAGCGTAAGTCATATCAACTTAGCCTCGGTTGTTTAGCCGTATTTGCATTGAAATTTGCAATAAATTGTTGATGGAACAGTCAAAGCCTTTTAAACTTAAATTTTGCATTTTTCGTCAGACTTGTTGACAGTTTGGTGATTTCTGATTTCGTTTGCTCATTATGGGATTTAGATAGCAAATATGTGCGCGGTCAAATTGACATCGACGTGGTCGTCCTGGCACATGCTAGACCTAGTTAGATCTCTTTACCTCTACCTGTTCTTGAATTTCTAATTCCTAATATGCTCCAGTAATAACTCAAGTTCGGGACTCCTCAGAGACATGGAAAAACCAAGTTTGAAAAACTAGGTTCCGCGTCTTGAACTACTGAAATAATGGTTAGTGTGGTGTGTATGTGAGTATCCGGTGTCCCAGGAGATTAGACCTTGGCTCCTTCAACTTTCATAAAGAGAAAGTCAAGAAAGGACGCGGAAAAACATGGAAAAGGCATGCATTATGAATTCTGTTCTACATTTTCGGTAGTACAGGCTACAGGCTGAATAGAATATCAAGATTGCATGCTCGGCTCCGGACCGGATATGGTTTCAGGCGTACGGGGAAGAGCTAATTAAATACATGACGTGGATAAAGCTCTTTTAATTTCCTGGCTTTGTACAATAGGTTCTTATTGACTTTTCATTTGCGGTGAAGGTATTAATTCTTTAAATTATTTTAACAATACATGAATTGACGCAACCCAGAAAGACGGTCCTAAAAATTTAAGAGCGAATTTTGCGGCCTTAAGCCGTGTTTCTAGTCAGCAGTTTTCACAACATACTAAATCTTTGCTAGACGGTACTCGGTACTGCACGGCAAGGCCAGCAGAGCGAATAAAATATAAAATACTATATTTTGTCGTTCTGCAATTTCACGTGAACAATGTTAAGCAGTGAACGAACAAGGGCCTGGTTTTAAGAAGGGACCTTTGCTTAAATTCCCGTGTGTAATACATACCTTGATAGAAGGCATAAAATATAATATGTCACATACACAGTATCAGAATACATGGAACTTCTGAGACGGAAAGAATTATTGCTTGCAGGCACGGTGAAAGCTAGGTCACATTCGAGGAAATGTACACCGTCGAACTGGATTTCCGTTTAGACGTTAATGTACCGGCATATGGGCTTCAAGCGAGTAAACCCACTTTCTCCCAGGAGAAAGAGCTTAAGCAGAAACCGCCGTAACTCTTCCTTGGTGAATTTAAGATCCGATTCCGTAAATGGATGGCATCTATCTGCATTTTACTTGGCCTCGGCTCGAGTTCTACCTTCTTTAAATTGCCAATTGTGTACAGGCACAGGGGAAATACCGAGAAATATTTGGAGCTATTCATCTGCTGTGTGCACGTGCACTGCTTAACAGTTCAGCAGATATAAAGCTGTTTTAAGATCAGATCCAGATCTTGATGTAGAATATGTTAATATTAGCGTCCGCTGAGACCATTTTAAGCTAGAAATAACTCACTTGTGTACTTTAAAAATTGCCTACCCAATTTCCGCAGAAGACCTAGACTCCTGTTTTTCCTGCTGTCTATTGAATACAAAAGTGGGGCGGGACGCAACTAAAATTGTGTAGCATGTAGTGGAAAATTATACCCGTAAGCGAACAATAATTTGCATAGCTAAATTATAATCTACTTGCACAGCGCAATAATAAAATTCAACAGAGAACGGACGACTTGAAATATTAGTTTTTTCTATCGGCAAAGCAAATCACAAGCATATAGTTCCGAAAATCAATCGAATACGTGGAGTGCAATCTACAGCACCCAAGCTGTTTTTCAATTTTTGATTCGAAATTTCGATTTGACGGCAAAAAAAGCAAATGCTTTCTACCAAACATTCACTTTCAAAATAATCGGGTAGGTAAGGTTCGCATTTTTCAACATCTGAAATCTCCATCAACCGTTTTATTGACTATGTTATGCACTGATGGCTGTAATTTCAACTTGTGGTTTATCTAGAGCTATAGATATACTTAGTACATTGATTGTATATATATACAATTTAATTAATGTTACCCGCAGAAATCGGGTAATGATTAAATCTAACAATAAGTAGTGTAAACACCATGCGATAGAACAATTCATCTTTACATGATATTTGTGGTAGCACTGGGGAACTTTCAGTTTTAAAAATATTTACGTTAGAAAATAAACTGGAAGATTCGTGGGCTGCATAGTGCATAGTCTGTTCAAATCACAGCAGAACCGGATACAGGATGGGTGTAATCAAATCACAATGGAATGGACAAAAATAAATATAAATAATAAACTAAAATTTAATTCAGCCTCCACTTTCTCATATTACTAGATTCCGGTCATAAAAATCATAGTACATTGAAACATGAAACCCCATATTCGTCAGAACGACGATGTACTCCAGTAGGGCAAAGAGCGTATAAACTCCTGGTTCACAATAAGTTACATGCCGAACATAAACTAAAGCTGACAATGCGGCACAACTAATATTCACTGTCATCAAAGCCCACTTAATTTTGAGACTCTTGCTCTCGATTTGACTGGCAGGAATATTTCGGCAATGCTTCAACAAAAGGCAGTAAATTAGCATGGAAAATTCCGAAGCGAGAACGAATGAGATAAAACTATACATATGCAGTGAGAAATGAACTTTGGACGTGATATAAGTCAGAAAAATTAGACCGAAGTTCTCGATGAATCCTAGTACCCCTACTATTCGGACCCACTTCCAGTACTTGTGGTAGAGAATCGAGTCCAGATAAGACTGTATCATGGCAACGAACAGGAATCTCGGAGCTGCCTGTAGTGCGATTGATACGTTCCATAGGATCTGAGGCAGTCGAAATAAGCCGACGACGGCGGAGAAGGATGGCAGGTAGTTTGGAATGACACGGTAGTCGGAGCAGAGCGTGTTCGTAGCTTCCTCGAAGTCCACATACATGACATATATAATGTTGAAGAGAAATGCGCTCAGCGGCAGGGATAAGAGGAAACGAATCAGATGACGGAACGGAATGGACACAAGGTGTCTTCCTCGATTCCGAGACCGCCCCTCTCCTCCTGCTTCAACTGATACTTCAGGTGCAAGGGGCTCGTAGTTGTAGTTTCGTCCATGTCCATTGGTCATCCTTTGATTCCTTCTCCTGCTTCTAGCCAGGTTCTGTTGGCACAAGAATGGATACAATTGAAAATGCTCAAGATTACAAAATTAGGTATTAGGTGTTTTTGAATTAGCATCCTCGCTTGCGTGAATAACGTTCAAGATCAACATCATCCGGACCAGGGCTTTCGTTAGGACAGCTATTTTATATTTCTGTACGAATTAAGAGCGGCGATAAATACTCATTGCAAATACTGCACCAGTCGGATCGTAGGTTATTTAATATTTTAAATACTCGATACTTGTATGGATAAAAAGTAAAGTGCTTGCTAAATAGCATGTGCAATGCTTACTTGGCTGTGGGAGGACATTAGTGGCACAAGTTATCGATCGAATGGAAGGTCTTCCACTTCCACCTTTCCTTACACCGTCAACCGTAGACTACGCAGCTTGCTGCTTGTGCACAGTGGATTTTACAATACAATAGTGCATTGCGCTATGCACAATGCACAATATATAATATCACTTGCCACTACGTACACATGTTTATAAGATGCCGTGCCCGCCTAGTCTTACAACAAGAACAATAGCACACAGTCAAACGTATTGTACAAAGGCATAGCAGTTTGCCTTATAAGTGCAATACTACAGTCAATAAACATGGTAAGTGTATGGATTAAGTAATAATTTCCGTGCCATCATGTAGGGTTTGCTATTATGCTTGCATTTGACATTTTAGCGACTGGCAATGGCAAGAGGCAGGAGGCAGGAGCTAGCAGCGCCAGCGTCATTATGTTGCATGCACGCGTCAGGTGCATAATTAACATGCATTTGAATAAAAAAAATAGCGCGATATAATGATCAAATAAAACAGTTCACTGTGTCCTAGATATTGCGCAATTTTGGATTACTGTAATGCTAAAAGCTAAAATACCAAAAGGTCACAAAGGTTGGTATTGGTATTCAGTAGTTATGCATTACTTACTAATACAGTATGTTGAAATAAATCTCCAGAATGTGGAACCCTTCGCAGCCACGATCACCACCGCCTACATGAAGTGTACTATTACTATTATGCAATACTTAATTGAGTATATTTAATAACGGAATTAAACTAAAATCAATATTTCGAGTTGGAAGTTCAGATCTTTAGGAGGACGTGACTAATTGTCCGACCAGTCCGACTAGAAATGATTCGTAATACGCGGAAATTCGGAAACCGGGAGCTGAGTTTAGGAAATTTCACTCCCATCTCAAAGCAGGCTGCTGTTTCCTTATGGCTTCGCGTCGTCGTCCTTCTCCTTCTACAATTTTAGCCTTGCTTTCTCTCGCCACAGCACAGGCTTTTTCCGACGCATAATATATATCGCTCTGCATTCTGCATTCTTTCCATGGCTAACTAATACTAAATTACACTGTTTTATATTTTACAAAATTATTCCAAAATTAGAAAACCATCATTTTTTGTCAGTTTAACAAAGGAATAGACTGAGCGCTAGTTCTATGTGGAATAGGTATTCTTGCGGGTATAAGAAATTGCACAATGTTTCTTTGGTCAAAGAAATATCAAGCAACCCCAACTAACAAGCTTCGCTTGTGCTTTGTATAAAATATAAAGTACCTACTTAACTAACACTCTGAGGTGAATCTTGCTTATATATTCTTATGTATTGACCAGAAATGCCGAATACTAGAGGTAACGAACACTAAACTGGAACACCTTTAATACGGACTTAGGCGTCAGGGATTAGGATTAGAATTTAGAATTCCTGTAGTGAGGTCGCAGGTAGACTAGAAACTAGAAACATGTACGAAAATAATGGTTTTAGTGGGGACGAGGGAAAGCGGATTAGGATGGATGGAAGATCCGCTGCGGAAGCAGAGGTCGTAGTTTCTGTCTCAGGTTTTCTTGTTTCAGCAGAGTGACAGGTCAATTGAAGAAACCCAAAAAAACTTCTTCTTTCCACTTCGAAGAAGAAAGTAACAAGTCTGAAAACACCGTCTACTTCATGAATAGATCAGTCAGTACTTGCGGAGAGGAAAACACAAGGAACTCCAGACCGCCCAACGCCTTTCTCCACTCTCTAATAAATACACTTTCTCTCTCGGCTTCGCCATGCAATTCAGACTTCAGACGCACTCCGAATCACAGAACATAAAAATTTGCAGAATTCAGAGTTCTGCCGACGGCAGTTCGATATCTAGCAATAGCAGGAAAGCAGAATCTATATTTTGTCAGGTGTACTGCTCAATGCTCAACAGAGCTTGCTCAACTCTTGCATCCAATGATTCGCATTATGTTTGAAGCCAAACTATATTTTAAGGGCAGTAGCTATAGGTGTGATCGATAAGCTTGCCTTCAAGGGACTTGTTGAATGGTGCTGTGCCGTGTCAGCTGTATATTATTTATTAAATGAAAATTATTAATCAAAACGAGCTTTTAAATCAGATTAGAACACATTAAAGACATATCTTGTTTACAAATGGGCAACCGTCGGAAAATCACGCCTGAAAATTATGCACAGTATCACAGTACTTAATTCTGGCATTCAACTACCTATTTTCGGAACTATTTAACTACCAAAAAGCACCGACTTATAAAATGTACGCGGAATTTTTCTAGATTATATCTCAATGAAGAAAACCGCATATGCCCGTTTTGGGCTTAAGCGAGTAAGTCGTTCGTCCAAGGTGGCACTAATACGTGTTCAAATCGAATAAAGGAATGGAAGTGAAGTAGAAATCAATAGGTGTAGTACTTTTGGAAAAGTCAATTGGAACTAGAAGTAGGTTTATGGCTTTTCCCTGGTTGGCTGAGAAACTCTAGAACATTGAGGACCTGATCGTCTAAATGAACCAAAAGAGTAAATGTGAAATACCCTACAAGAATTTCAATTCTTACATTCAATTTGTGATGCTCCTTTACAAATTCTGCGGTTAAGAGTCGTAGAGGTGCGTACCAATAGATTCAAAGTTTAACTTAATTTTGAGGTACTGATGGGAGAATATAATAAGTCATTCCAAATGAGTATGCTGTTTTCCAAACATCCTCGTTAAGTTCTGAAAAGAAACCAGAAGCCAAACAAGTCATTTTAATTTTCAATCTACAGTTTGAGGACTAGTCTTGGTCTTGAGCGACCCCTTAGAATAATATGATTGTTTAACATAATAATTGTAATTGTACGGATTTTATCTTCAATGTGCTTCCGCTGCATTTGCTTTTGTACCTCAATGTAAAGCGGCAGCAGCTGGTAGGAATTTAAATGGTCTTACAGCACATACAATATTTATTTTAGTAGAAATGGAACGGTTTAGGTTTATGAAATTTCTTTTCATATTAAGATTAGCTTACTGGCAAATTTATTGACCCGAAAAAGCCTAAAAACATAGGTTCAAATACCCATGTAATCTGCAAGTTTTATTCAACCACGAATGCACTAATACCTCGTTAAATACCGTGCCCAATGCCCAACTGTGGGAAAATAATCCGCATACCCAAGCGGAAGTTCCTAGGAAAAGCTCAGTGGAGTGCAGAGCAGATTGTGAAAGTAAACGAACATGGATATGGATTAGCAATAGCAATATGTAACCAAGCAAAGCCCTGTGTTGATATAAGTTTCACCACGCATCAAACAGATCCCAGCTTCTGATCCGACTAAAGAATTCGGGCTGATGATAGTATAGAACAGGAGAGTGCAGAAGATCAAAGATAAATTAGAATCAGGCCAGAGTCATAAATAATACCCTCTCGCAAGCCCTACTGGCAGATTGAGGGTTTTACATTTTACTACCAATTTCCTACCAAATCCCGCCCTTCTTGCCCGTAAAATCAGCATTGATTGCTTTATTCTAGGCTCGTGCCCGTGCTACTGCTTTTCAAGTATCAGGTTGAGTAGTTTCTGAGCTGTATGCATAAGGAAATCCTTTTTCCTAGAATTAATATCCTGTTTCTCGGTGAAATCGAAGCGGTATGCTATTCATATACATAAAGTAGAAAATTACAGCCAGGTTCACTAAACATAAACATGAACAGGTAAACCTAAAATTCTACATTTGCTCTCTATTAAATCTGCTAGACGAGATCGTAATAAAATTTGCCATAAATTACAGACTGTGGCAAACCTTCGAAATTGTTTTCACAAGTGTTGGAGAGGAGAAGCTGTGGGTAATAGGAAAAATAGGTTGTCATAATTCATTAGACGTTAATAACCACACACTCGAAACTTGTAAACCAGAAACTCATAATACTCAGCGGCTCAGAAATTATAAATTCAGTTCCGGATTATTAAAACTTAAGTTATTGTTGAATTTATTTTACAGCCAGCATATACGGCTGTTAGCGTATATGTTATACGGCTATTTTCGAAATTACAGTAGAGCATAATTTACAGATAATTTTGCCCATTCTAGCCATAAAGCATAATAGTTACGCAAAATGAGGTGGATAGAGCATATATGATGATTTGTTTTGAAGTTTTATCAAGTTTTTATATTTCGCAGTACTTTTACCCAACGTGAAATTTTGAGTATACACGTAATATAAGCACCGCTTCACTGAATAAATATATGTTGTATTTGTCGTTTGGCTTCCAATTTGTCTAGGTATGTTTTTTTGCTGAGACCCTTAAAGCTAACGTTTCAAGTTGAATTTCTCTAAGACTAAATTATGTCGTCCAATTCGGCTATCCGAATTTTCTGTATATACGTTAAGGCATGAATGCTTACTACTTGGACTGAAATGATAATTATACCAGGCCAAACAGGACGTGACTTTAGGTCAAAAACTGGAATTCGATTGGAACAACCACTTATTATAGAGTTCCCTTTTCTAGCTTTTACAGAATGTCTTAAAGTACCTATACTGTGGTGACTGGCATGGCGACAACGACGCGGCTACTAGTGGATTAAGGATTTTGCTTATTTCTCAAGATCTTATCCAGCTTGCCAAAGCTGTCGTCACTAGAAGTAGAATCTAATAATGCAATAGGCCAAAGTCAGTCTATATTTGGCAGAAGAAAAGGACGTAGTTATGTCTCGTAACGAACCTCAAAAAGTCAGTTTTTAGTGGCTGTTCATAAAATTTTGATGACATGGTCCTTTCTTCACCAAAGCACGAAGCACTTCGAGCAGGACACTAGTGAGACCGTCTGCCACTGCCAAACTGCCAAAAGTCTCTAGTTCTACGTCATTTAGTCCTAAGTCGATTTGAATTATTTTTAAATTTCTAACTGAAACCAGTGTAGAACTCCGTTTTGATAAAAAATCTCATGCCAAAACTTTATTTAAAATCACCACAAATCCGCTTTCAAATATTATTTCATTTATTAGTTATGCAGTAGAAGCTTGAAAGTGCTTTGAACTGTTAGCCCAGGTAGAATTGAACACTTGCATTTCCTTTAATGTCATGTGCCTTTGCTCGTAGTCATAAAACATAAAACCCAGTTTCACTTTATATGTAGATACGCCTGAGGTCCTCAGAGTCCGTTCCTGGCAGTTCTCGTCCATTTATGATGACGATGGGTCGGGACTGGAAGGTTCCAATTTGTTGTTCCTACCTTCCGGAACTCCGTTGATCCTCTCGTAAAAGAAGAGCACTAAATGTGAAGTGGAATGGCCTACTCCTCTTTATTAGTTTAATTTTAGTGGAGAGAGAACTGGATTTCAGAAAACCAGAGCTACTCGTACCATGCTATTGAACATAAAAGATTGGGATTCGAGATGTATACTGTAATAACCCTCCAGGAAGCGCGTTTCAGAATGGTGATAACTAGGGTTTACACTAATTGAAGTGCGGATAACCCGATGGTGAAATCAAATGGCAGAAACCAAGGATCTAGCAAGAGTTGTAAAATGAACTATTAAATGAATGCTTCCAATCTAACTCAAAAAGTAAGTTCACGGTTGAAAGATTTGGGTCGCTATTCTAAAGATTCTGATATTTGACAATTCTTCAATACAATAAATATCCACGAAAATTTAACGCATAAAACGGTGGCGGAACCGACATTTGGCAATCAAAATTAAGAAATGTATGATAATCAGAATCAGTAAAGCTATGCCATATCAAACTGTAGTTCTTGACATTTCATTTTAGTGCTTGCGCGCGGATGTTGCCATTAAATATATCATTTTATAAGCAAGCAACAATTTTCGGTAGATATATTTTTGAACATAGTATTATTATAGTAGGGATTCATGAGGCTAGCTAATAATTTCTACACCATTTCCTTGTGACCATTTGACGTCCAGCGTTTTGTGGCTAGTCTCCTCTTTCATGTTTCGAATATATATGTTCCATCCCATCCAAAGCAATAATCTTGCCAATCCGTTGAATAAGCTTCTGAAGTATGCAGCTTCGAAGCAAAAGTCCAAAACATAAGTTGTGTAAATAGAAGCAGAGCTTAGCCCAAAGACTCATGATAATCCAGTAGCTGGACTCGACTTTCTTCTTATCCTGAGTTGGATTGAGAAAGACGCCGTAGACAGTATGCATCACAAACATAAGCAGGGCATCAAAGGGAATGAGGAAAGATTTGGAAGTACTTTCCTGTTCCTAGGTACATGGACTTCCAGAGACGAAATCCTGTCATGTCGACCATTCGGAAACTAAATCTGAAAATATTGTGGAAGACTTCATCTTGAGTTGGAGTGTTTTGAATCTGCAAAGCCATGTTGAACTCATCTTGAATCCCTAACAAATGTCCGAAAACAGCCCAGAGATGCACCAATCCCTGAAGTCCACTCTCTCCCGTCGACTCGTAAACTCCGAATGTTGTGGGAAACATGGAGATTAGCCCATAGAGGCCAAACTGAACCACTGCCAAGTCATACTGGCTTAGCGGTACTTCCGGATTCACCGTTGTTCGAATCCTTTCCGTTGATTTCAGTTCCTGGTCAGTGATATCGTTCTGGGTCTTGAGTAAATCGTAGCGAAGTGCAAGGAACTTCAGATTTTCATGATCAGTTAGTTTCAGCTCTTGATTTAACGGTGGAATGAATTTTCTGAAGTTTATAGCACTTTCTGCCATTCTATGACGTAAATCTTGAACGTCGCTGAAGTCATCGGCAAAATCCATGTTGTACCATTTCTGGACTTGAAGGAAAAACTTGAGGTAGACTAGCAGGGCATTATTTGGCGTTTCTTTTTTCTGGAAAACTTTCCGTGTCGAACGAATCAACAGGGCTTGAATTGGCTGAAAACCATAATCAAATAAATTTAATTTATTTTTTGTTTCAGTTTGCGAGTACTGGAATAGTTGTGCATTAACTAAAAAATTTGTA
>VNWX01001867.1:0-13744 GCA_009869905.1 Ceratophysella communis | reverse complement strand
CCAAAATATCGCAATTGTGAACTGTATTCACCATAATAATAGCTCAAGTGTTGATACGACATTCCAAAAATAGACTGTTTAAATAAGTTTGAATATTCGTTGAGTAGATAACCATATTCTGAGAAAAACCTACGATACGCTTGAAATCAGGACAAAATTCTGAGTTCATTTATCTTCAGTTCATTTTAAAGTGTACTTAACAGGGGACACACTCATTGCGTATGACTCGACTTGCATGTCAATCACGATTTTGTTCGCCAGAACTCCAAGAGCATTTCGCTGTATTCAGAAATGACGCTGAACAGTTTCAACTTCCTCTTCCTCCCTCCTCCCAATGTCTATATTCAGAAGTCAGTCACCAAATTCAATTCAAGTTTTTATGCTACTATTTTTATTTTTACCAGCGAGGTCAAAGCCAATGAATTGTTACGAGGCATCCATTGAAAATTATTTTTGCAAATTCTCTTTCGAACAAAATGAAACTGCTACTCATGGCTAGGGTATGCTCAGACGAAGAAGTGAGCGGCCCCGATGATAATACAAAAACGCAAACTGCTCTACATAGACGTTATTCAACTTGACCTTGCACAATACAATTAATCCTTTGGAACATATGTCAGCTTAAACGCTGTAAAAGACCACTAGCAAAGAGATTCAGTTATCAGAATGAGCACCTACAAAACTCGAATTCTAAAGGCATGGACCAAGAATATCTGTAGATAAATAGGCTGAAACATACTTCAGTTTAATTCCAACACTGAAATGCTGGAGCTGAGAGCCGAATACTGAATACTTAAGTAAGTTATGAAGTGATAAGCTTTCCTCTTTCCTCCAACGCAAACAAATAAGTTATGCACTGCTGCAGTACACAGTCAAACGAATGAAATTCATATTCAAATTTAGTGTTTTGATATTTATTCGCCTGTGCAATGCAGAAGTATGCGAGTAATGCACTCTCGAAAGTCAGGTGCCAAAATTTCCATTTTCCAACCTATTTTATTATGCAATATCAAAGAGTACCTTTCCGTTAACCTACAGCATTCTTTTATGCAGGAGTCGAGCTCATTAAATATTCCAAATGATAAATTTCCAACTGACGGACGACCAAAGTAGGCTCTATAGTACAAGTGTTCCAGAAGAAAGGCAGTGAATAATTTAACGGGGCTGAAGTTTAAAGCATGTTCTAGTTTCGTGGAATTCTGGAGTGAAGAAAAATCAATGTCAATCCACAAATGCCTCGTGGGACCGACCTCTGGTCTACTAACCTTAAGGAATTAGGCTACACAATATACTCCACATGTACCCCTGTGTATATAATTATTCTTGGCCAGTGGTAAATATTGAAGCAAATGGCAAACGACCAGTTACTCATCAGCTGTTCCAGGCATCTGCCCTGCCTTTCTTTATTTGACATGGTCATTGAATGGGCATGAGTCTGACACGGAGAAAACAGGCTGTGTAACCGGAGATTTTCTGCTTCGCCACATGCTATGCCGCACCGGAGTTCTTCTAAACCACCGGGCCATTCTTCCGCTATTCGAGTTAAGAAATACAAACAGATGTGGTTCTAAAGTCTCAATGGAATACTGTTCAAGTAGAAGTGCGTCTTCTGAGAAAAGCCAAGTGTTCCAAAATGAAAAGAATACGCTGGACTACTTTGAAGCAGGTGATAAGGAAGCATTGAAGAACTGGAACTTTTGTAATTCGAAACAAGTAATACATCCCAAGGACAAGGCACCCTTGCCCGATAGTCGAGGCTCATTCTATTTCCCGTGAATAACAAAATACGGTAATAAGCAAGGGTTAACTAATTCTAACTAGACACAAACAAAATCAAACCACATAAGCTAGATTAAATTGAGCAAGCTGCAGACAATATTTCAGTATATTCACAGCAAACCCCATAATTTGCCAGCCGGCAAGTTGTTATTTGCAATGTAGAACTAAACGCAATGGAAAGTTTTCAGCAATATATCAAGTTCCGGAAATTGAAAGTACGAAATAGGAAACAAGAAAATTGGGAGGGCCATAGAAGAATAGGCATGAAGCTAAACGTTATACAAGCATATATGAACCTGACCTGCTGATCTCATTACAGCAGTTACCCAATCCTGCTATTGTGTTCTGATTCACGCAAGCCATACTGGTCGTGGTCACACCTTCTGTAATCACTGTCCTAGGGTATTATATGTGCAATAGGACAATAAATTTCACAGATACATATACTCAACTGATTCAGGAGTTATGCGTTACGCCACAAGGCATTCATTAATTATATTGTTTCTGTAGGTTAGTAGCGCTAGTTCGCTTCCTCGCATTATTGAACGAGCTTGGATGAATTCAATCAGTCTAACTAAGCAGAATAAATATGAAATCAGTTCATCTGGTAGAAACACAACTGTAAAAGAAAAAGCTTTCTTACATCATATACGAAAATTATAATCTTGGCTGCGTATAGCCGTCTGAATCTGATCCAACTAATTGCATTGGCATGCCAAGCAAAAGCATACAATGTACTACCAACAAGTTATGGCGGCGACATGAGCAAGCCTACCTGCATAAACTGTCCGTAACCTACTGACACATTTTCTGTAAAAGAAAAAAGCCTGCCTCACTGAAAACTTGCTGCTTTTATTTCACCTTGCGCAACTCTTCATCTTCATCATCTTATTCTTTGTAGTCAAGTCCCAAGCGTCGCCGCCGCCATAGCACTAGGAAGAGATGCTTTCATTCAAATATTTACACCAGCTACGCAGTACGCAGCACGCAACAACGCCGACACACGGCTTTGAGCTAGATCTACCTACACATGTACAACTTCTGATGATAACGAGCTCAGAATTTGCATGGGCTTGTTACCCACGGGTGCCATTTAAACGGATGTGATACTTCATGTTCAGCACAGATTCTACACACTGAATTTCACGGATTATACATAGCCTAGCTCATGACTTATGAACCTTCCCAATAAAAGCGTACGTCATAAGAAAATGTGTTTACTATTTACCAACAAACCAGCACCAATAAAATGCTTGAATAATGTAAGTTTCCTTTCTATAATCATCGTATTAGCTCTAATGGCATGTCTAGGTTATTCGGTTATTGTTATTACTCAAGACCAGAAAAAATCCGAGGCCTCAGTACCTGGTGTGTAGTAATACTTGATTTAAGAGATAATTTGCACCATATGTAAAGGGGTTTTTCGTTACCTTAGTTGTACATAGAAGAGGAGTGTGAAATTATCATCATCATCACTACTATCACTGCGAGGTGATATAGTACACAAGCTTAGCAAGTATTGTTATTATTATGTAAGTATGCCAGCTCTGGTATAGTGAGGCAGGACAATTACACGCGGTATAAAGTGGTAAATCACCGTGTCTTGAACTGAAGGGAATTCCAATTCCAAACTAGCTTCAAATCAAAGTTATTACATCTAGGCTCCACAAACATGCTCTGTGTGAAATCCTTTAGCTGGCTATATGTTTGGGGAAAATGGGTCAAGCCATGATAGGCGGGTCGAGAATATGGGTGAGTGCTTGAACTGATGCCTGCCAAATATTCTTGTCTAAACGCCGGCCCAACCTACGCTTGTGGCATATCCTGCCTGCATTCTTTGAAAACATATATTGTGTTTGAAACTATGTCGCCTCTGATTGCATTTCGTCTATGACTTTCACGCTGAATCCTTAATAGAGACAACATATATCATTCGCGACAGTATTAGTGCATGAACTAATTTGCAACAGTTCCGCTACCCTTGACTTCCATTGTGTAATTTTTTGGCAATGTGGAATGGGATGAGCTCAAAAATGAATTTAGAATTAGCGATACTCAGCTATCCGCTTGTATGGAATTTCATTTTTCCGTGCTACGGTCTTGTTCTGCGGCCCAACGGGAAATATCTACATTTAAAAACGCACCAACTTTCACCAGGTGAAAGTGGAGATAGAGCGGAGAATAGGGCACGCTCCAACGATATACAATGCCCCCGTGCCTATTCAATTTCGAGTGAAAGTTTAGCTGGATAAATGTTAGATCGATGAAGTGACATGCTCGTAGTCCTACGTATTAGCCTTGTTAGCCATTTTTGAAGGATGAAATATTCATGTAAAAATCGGGCAAAAAAATTAAAGTCGATTCGGCATAATATTTAATAGAAAAATCGCTAAGTTTTTGATAATAGTAATTATTTCACGAATTTTGCCTAACCGATCAGCACACCTCATTAACCCGACCGGCGACGCGGAGTGTGAGAAGCTAACGGAATATTACTGAAATAATGCAATTATGACTTCTATTCCCATTGTAGATCGGTTGGGCATTCAATCTTTCCTAGTCTGCGTGTTGCTGGTGGTACGCCTGACAAACGTCCGCCTAGCATTACAACAGCGTCTCTATCCTTGACACCAATCTTTGTAATTCACCTTCTTACAGTCAGACACAGACCCATATTCAACAATCGCAATAGTAAACTATCAACTACTACTATCTGCCTATGCATTATCATAGAAAATCATCTGTATTTCCCACGGACGAAATCCCATAATTATGATATGAATGAGCGCCATAGGCTAGCACTACTTTAGCGCATGGTATGTTCACCTGTTAACAGGTGCGTCGGAATGATTTTTCAAAGATTTATAGGGTCAGAAACAGTCATTTTTAGAGGCATTAAGCATATTATAAAATAAGTTATTGTATCGAGAGGAGTGTAGGCTCATCCCACTATCAATCTTTCATTAACCTTGGATCGATCCAAAATCGATTAGTAAAAGTAAAGACCTTCATAATATTGAGTAGATTTTTCCAACTCAAGTGACAGTGGAATTATTTATTCCCTAGAGGACTCGGCCTTTGGAATTTTGCTCTGAACATGTAACGCACCATGTTAAATTAATACACGAAAATTTCCACCTTGTTTGGCGATGTCATGTAACGCGTCCTAAAATTCTAAGAAAATCTGTCCTTTTGTCTCACAACTAGTGTCAGACGCCCGACTTAAAATGTCAAACAAACCCTATAATTTTTCGCGTATTTGCTATGTATTTGACATTACGGAACTTCTTAACACATATTCGTCGAAGTCCGTTTGTCTGTCCAATTATACGCCTCAACTCGTCAATACAATATTTACACGCGCTACACCTGTATTGTTATCCCAGTATTTAATTATTAAATATTGACAGCCGCACAAAACTCATTCTTTCCACTTGGTCAACCGAAAGTAAGCCAATTCAATAGCTGTGATTTTGGGTTGATGTTTATGTTATTTTTCAAACGGTATTTATCCTGGCAAATCCATTTCTGGACCACTTTTCCTATATTAAACGGTTTAATTCTACGTTTGATGTTGGTGACCTTCAGTTTCTCCAGCACGTGCCTGGCCTTCTTTTTGAACTCTAAGTCTATACAGTTACAACGGGAATCACGTCGTGTAGCTGAACCATTAACTATGAATGCTCTTCGCACATTGGCACGAAAGTCATTATTTATTCCAACGGATTGAAATGAGAAATTCCTTGATGGGCTCTGGGTAATATCTGAATAATGGACCGAGGACATGGCCTAACTCTTATAGTCGGAGATGTCGGGGTAATGAAATGGAAAGAAACTCACCGAGGATTAGATGTAGCTTGGCATCCGTTTGAAAGGCGTAATGAAGAGTGACAAGGAAGGGAGACTCTCGTACGGCTTCCAGAACTTGACGCTCTGTCTTCGTGTGCTCTGTCGTTTTCTTCTTCTGGACAATTGCTGCCTTCTTCAGAACCTTCATAGCGTATAACTTCCCATGGTCATGTCCACCCACTTTTCGGACTAGAAAGACTTTTCCATATGCTGCAAGAAAATAAATCAGACGAGATGTCAGCTTAACATGTATCATACTAAATTCAATTTAAGTTCCGCAGAATTAAAGCCCAGGCAGTCTGCAGAAAGCATGTAGCGTCTTCTTTCTGAAGACATGAATCTAACAGATATTTTGTCTAGATACGTAAATTAATCATCGGTAAAAGTTTCCAGTTACTACCAGAACTATAAATAATATTATTACTGCAACAAGGTTCATTCATCAGAACGGCGACGTGTGAAAGAACAGGGCTGAAGGCCGTTTGGCTTCAACAACAAGGCATTCAATAGGGATTTAAGGTCTCTATATTATGGATTCAAAAAAATAGTATGTGCAAGGTGCCAGCATAAATTACTGAGGGTTGTATGATATTTGGTTTGGATTGGAAAATTACCATACATTCTGTACTCACATAGATACATCAAACTCACGAAATGTCTCCTTAATCTAACGTTAAAAATCAAAATCATCAATTTTCCCATCATTACAACAGGAAAGTTGTTTATTTGATCGCAGAGTCTCTTTTATTTGGGGAAAATTATTTTCGACAAGCACTAGCAGTGTCAAATATTCTAGAGACGTTTTGATAATTTTACATAAACATGATAATGCTATCTTAATTGCGATACATTACTACCGCTACCAACAATCAAACTCTTAAAGTCCTTATCAAAATAAATCAACAGATCTCCTGATCTGATAACTGAAGTCCACAAAAGCCGAAACGTGCGTTATTTGAGTTTCTTATAGTTTTTGCAAAGAGCTAGGTATAATGCTTGAGGAGGATTGGAAGGGAGGACTGTGTCTACTGCTAAAATGCAAGGATCAAAGAACCGAGGAGAAATCAGGTCAGGAAGATTCGAGTTTTTTATTTGTATTCTTTCATTTTCTACAAAATCTTCTCGCACGCTCTGCGGACTACAATGGGTTGGTTTGGTGGTGAATTGGTGAAGACAGGCGGGGAATGGCAGAAGGCGATCTCTCTGCCTCTTTGATAATCAAGTTGCATTTTTTACTGCCTTCACACGCTAATCAAAGCATTCTGTCGGGTCGAGGATCCACTGCTGCGTCTAAACACTAAAGTGAAAACCAGCCACAGTTTTTTGCAAAAAAAAAAAAAAAAAAACCTCCGCTCCGCAGTCTGGCTCTGTTTTAGTGGAGTCATCCCCGAACCAATGTCTGATTCTGATCTCTTTATCTTTACAAAAATGCCAAATAACATAAATACATAACTGCAATAAAAGTGACGCCTGTCTACAGACAGACGCATCATTAGTTTGTTACAGGGTAAGAAAAATGCTGCATTCTACTAAAGTATGAGTGAAAGGGAGGAACAATTTTGTCCTAGTCGAGGCTTACGAATACTGAAATCTCATGAATCCGCTATACCACTCAAGATGAACCATTCCATCTGCCCAAACTTAAGGGAAATTTTCAAGGAAGTAGGAATAGAAGACTCATATCATATTTTATCTGAAGATTATTATGATTTAATCGTAGACATGATCTGGTCCATAAATAAACGCCAACCTCGAGGTTTCACCTACATTTCATCTGCTTTTCAGAGACTTGACGCTATTTTTATCACACGAAGGACTATCTGCACGTTGTCAGTTACAAGAGAGAAATGCATGTGTCTCGGGTTGCACACTATTTGATCTTTACTGTAAATTCCTCGTGCCAAAAAATTCTATGAGCTCAGAGAATGATCCTACTACAAATGCATTTCCAAACAAAAGAATAGACTCACACGGACTCTATTTCTATTTGCATTTGCTTCCTCAAGGTATTCAGACAGAAGTATGCTTCGGCGATGAGACGCAAGTAACAATGTAGAGTGAGACAATATTTATTTAAAACACCTTACATGAGCCCAGACTTAAGTCTCACTCAAGCCCTGATACAGACAGAGACGCGGTTAGATTGCTTAAAATGGAGGTTGGCACAACATCACATTAGCCCAGCCCATTTGAGGCGAGCTTCTCGAAGCGGAACGCACGAAACACTTGCCTTGCAAATCTTCCTAACAGTAGTATAGCCATCCCCAGTGTATGAAGAAGTAAGCCAATCCTTACCATTTCAATTGTATTGTTGTAAGAGCCTCAGCATAGAATCGTTTTTTATATAATCTACCTGTGCGAAAGAGAGTTAACTGTACTTCCATTTTTTTCTTCCCTTCACTATGATTTGTTTCAATTGTTGCCTTATAACTCAGTTTATGCTCCTACCTCAGCCAGACCTCGACAACAACAATAAATTGCTCTTTTTTTTTGTTCATCTAATGACAGGGTCTTTAGTTCAAGTTTCTATGGCTCTCTAGCATTTTCCGTACGTGTGAAACCTCGACATTGTGTTTCCACAGCAAAACTTTTACAAGGCACCAGACAACCGGAACCAAGTCAAGAATCTATTTTTCATAGAGTCTTCAGACTTTTCTTTTTATTGAACCAACGCTGGTGTACGGAAGTCAGAGTAACGGGTTGAAACATTCCATTCTCACATACACGCTGCAATGTTATCGCGGAAGAGCAGAGAAATGGCAGCAAGAATTAGCATTTTAGAAATGCCTTAGCAAATTGAAAATGACTAGATGAATGAAATCGGGCACTTTTCCACTTCTCGTGGAATTCGTGCGAAAATGCTAAATACCAAGCAGCAGATCGACGATGGAGGTTGCCATATTTGAAGTTATCTCTATGTAGTTCTAATTGACTTCAACAGAAGAAGTACATGTACTTAAGTTAGTATGCTGGCGAGAATGCCTGTGTAATCTCACTTGATCAGAATGGGTTTGCATCACCACACACTGTCAATTAAGAGAGACATGGGCTGACCAAGGCCGTCTCAAGCTCTTGGACCTTCAGCTAAACTACTGAATGTATGCTCGTGTGCAACGTATAATGCTCGGGATTCTATTCAAGGATTGCTTCTGCACTTCACCGAATCCAAAAACATGGCGGCGCGTGGCTTCACTGAAATGAATATCTGCCGCATTCTCGAATTTAAAAGCCTTGCAAATCTGAATGAGATAAAAGCCGCACATGTGGTCAAGTATATAATTATTAATTCGGAGTTTTAGGGAAAAAATACACAGACTGCAGGTACTTAGATAACTACCTACCCTAACAGACAGGTTATCCCGTTGCTTCTTTTATCTAAAAAAATCCTTTCCGGAAACAGCATTTAGGTAATGTAGAAGATATTCATCTTATAGTTGTAAATTCGTAATGTAGTATACGAAAATAATAGATTTTTTTGCGGGCGAAAGAAAGAGCGAGTCAGCAAAGCATGACATAGTATTGTGGTAGTTTGGTTTGGCTGGTATGTCCTGTTTTATGTGCACCAGCCTTCACTCTCCATGTGAATACAATAGAAGTCTCTGAGGAACTAACTTAGCATGCAAATACATAATAAAAATATAAGAAATGGATAGGAAGAGCCAAGAACGAGCAAAGCAATGACCTAAATCCAAGTCCTGTTACTTCTTTTCGAGTTGTCTTATTAGTGGCTTCCCACGAACAGTGCCCAACTCCTTGTAAATCTACGACCACAACAGCCAAGACATGCACACCTTCAATTCTAACGCCCTGGCTGGAAAAAATACAGAAACTTAAATATTTGATTAACTTGCTTGGAACTGTTTGCAAACTTTTCCATAGACTTTTTAGAATATTCGATAAAATTAAGTAGACAAGGTACGCAGTACGTAATTCTTTACACTTCGTTTGAAATCTACTGCGAACCTGGAAAATAATTTAAGATTCCTAGTATTTTCTTTTCTCTGATTTTTAAACGAGGAATTAAGGTTATACACTTGTTCGCTTTTATCGGGGTTTCCATGCTTTTGAATATCTGTGTATCTTTCTAGCTGCATACGTATGATAAAGGCAACTTTTATATCCTGAAATTTTGGAACAGCAGCAGCTCCTGCTCTTAAGTTGGTTACCTAAAATTTAAACTGGGTTACGTCGTCAGATGCATTGGTAATAACTATGGTAATACCAGTTTTGGGGAGATTTTCCTGCTATCGGCTCACGCGTAATTACGGTATCAGTTTGCATGCCAAAGATTAGCCAGTTAAATATGGAATACGTTTCGGCTTTAACACGAACGTAAAGTGGGTCAGTTAAATTTGAATGAAACTGTCACACAAGGAGACGGTGCTAACAAAAATATGCCTTACTATAACAGAAGGAAATCCACCTTGCAAAATTTCTCTTAATACCAGCTATACGGATTAGCATCTTGAAGGAAACGTAAATAAATATGCATATCTACGACAAATAATTTACATTAGTTTATACAGCTGTGAAACTCTGGTTTACCCAGGTACTTCAGGCCTTAAAAATTGTGGTATGATGATAAATACATAATCAGTCAAGCTGAAATAAAAACTTAAGAAATGCTGACAGAATTAATTCACTTTCTCCTCTAAAAAGACGCGCTCAGATTCACTGAAACTAATAACTTGAGAAAATTCGTATACTCCTCTCTTAAAGAGGGTATATAGAGCGTAAACAATATCGCATGAAGAAAGCACAAGAACAAAGACCAACTGCGTACTTTGCATAGCATATTTGATCACGCATGGCACCTCAACTGATACTGCTCTATACGAACCACGTAGTTTAAGGGAACCATTTGTACCGACGAGAGAAAAATTAATCAGCAAAGGAATGAGAGCAAGACCAAATTTAGAAAGCGAGATTTTGCGAAAAGACCATTCATCTATGAATCTGCCATGAATCTTCTTTTGCCATTTAATCGGCGTGTAATTCTCATCAGTGAAATTCAAAGTATGAGGAACACCAGGAGAATGATTTTGACATTTCCGAAGCGTCTGCCTGTTTAAACGTAATTTCGAGTGAACCAAAACCAAGGCCCATAAATTTATGCGCGGTTTTGGGTAAATTCCAGTATTCCGGATCCCAAACTGACGTGTTATACTCCATTTATTTCACCTTGAACTCGTCCATCCGGCATTGACGAGAATGTTTATGGTCACACACAGCCCACAATTGAGTGACATTCAAATTGATAACTAAAATTCAACAACAATCCCCAGAATGGAAAGTAGATTGAGATCTGTTGTTTGTAGGCCTAACATTTATATAAGTTGAGTTGATGAAACAACACGTAAATACAACGACCCAAAACAAGGTCACCTGAAGCTGTAAAGTCTATATGAATATATGATTTAATTTTTTTGTTGACTTGTCCTTAGTGTTGTAATATTAAGCCTTCTAGCACGTACAATTATTTAACCATGGACTTTAGAGAAGGGAAAGGGCAAGGATGTAAAAGTTGGGGAGATCGGGAAAGTCTCAGCTTGATTGCATCATCACGCATAACAATGGAAGCCCTCACAAGGATACCCAACACGCTATACAAGGAAAATTTCAAGAGCATATTCGAACAGCATTATTGAATTGAGTTAATTACTAGTTCCTGAAGGCTGGCTGGGCTCAGGCATTGTAATAGCGTAACTACAGCCCACAATGCAAACTTTATAGCAGTATCTTCCGTTCAAGACAATTAAGATGTGATAAGTTAATCAGGAATTTATGGGTTTTCCGTATGTCCAGTACACAGAAGTGTAAAGCAAATTACAACAGAATCTTGCTAGTTAGCAGATCTCTGTGCTATTGCGCCATTCACAAATTCTGGACTTTGACATAAGTACGATTTAATTCAACACAGAAAAATGCAGCAGCCTAGCTATAAGCTTTCGTTGTGGTTCCGAAAATAGGTCATGCAGCAGTCGTAAACAAGAATAGCCCTGGCATTTAATGCAATTGAGAACTTCATCTTTTATTTAATTTTAGATAAGGCCGATCTGGACTGTATTACTACGTGCAAAGTGCAGAAATGTTGGTTAATCCTGCACACTCTCTGAAGCCACGTGGATATGTTTGTATGGATATTTCTACAGCCCTTGCATAGTTGTAGCAGATGAATTGAAGAATTAAAGTGACTTCCTATTTCACTCATGGTCATTCCCATACTTATCCGCCATCGCAACATGCTACCAACTACGCAACATGAGAACTTATGGGCAGAACTACTCGATAAATACCCTGTTTTAAAGTCAACAGTTTTCCTCCTAGGTAAATATTATTATCAGCATAAAACAATGAACTTAAAAATGCTGTCAGGCAAAAGAGAAGGAGCGCTGGAAATCCCTATTATTGCTATGATTCCGTAATTACCAGTTATATTGCTATTTATTTACAACCATGCCCAACTACATTCTGCATTGAATAGAAGCCGCTGTGCTAATAACAGCTGCAAATTAAAAATCCTAAAGTGCAAGGCTGTACAAGGTTATAGCCAGTTTCAATGTCATGCATTTTTTTAAAACTTCTGGTAGGATAACGCAATGTTAAATAATTTTTTCAACCTATATCCTATCCCACGTGCGTTTCAAGGCTTTGTCGTGTAAATGCATAATAAAGTCTTACGAAATGCGGAAAATGAATAGAAAATTAATAATGCATTTACCAAAATGTGCAGGCTGCAGTCCACGCCAATCATATTTCATATTGCATGGAAACAAGCTGCTATACTTGCTCTCAATACCCATAAATATCATATAAATTCTATTCCTAAATAAACGCGTAATAATTATACATTTATCGGAATATGGAGCTTCAATCGGCGACGCTCTCAAGGGATTACGGATTCTGATTACGCTTTGATCACAACCCACCACCTTTTTCTGTAAGTTAATATACCACACGCTAGTTTATGAGCAAATTAAACCCAGTATACATCAAAATCAACTAACCAACTGTTACGCGCGCCTGTAGGAAGAGGTAGAAATGATTTCTCAATTTTAATCCCATCTCGTTAAAATACGGAATGATGAGCAAAAAATTCAATCAAGGTCTTCCTCTATCGTGTGCGTAATGTGTGCTGGGTCGAACCATTTGGCTTGAAATCAAACGAATTCTACAAAACTACAGTTGTCTGAATTTGGCGTAAATCTAATTACAATTACACGCCTCTGTTCAGATGTTGTCATCCGTGCACTCGTCCTCGGCGCTGCATAGACGCATTGTCATAATATATTTATTTGTAGTTTTATTATGTTAGCTTTATTCTGAAGGCAAAAAACCTGACGTCCAATAGGCAAACACATTGAAATTTTTTTAAAAAATCGCACTGTGCGTGCTACGCATGAATGAAATATGAAATGATATTTAAACGGCCTTCTTCACCCACACAAATTTGCTACTGAAAGCGGAAATACATTACGAATAAGTATTGTATTACATCTACCAGCTATCCGATAATTACAGGTGTACTCATGGAAAATATATGTCTACAGAACACGGCCACATAGTATTTTCTCACGAGTTCATCGTTCAACATTAAAAAACTCGGAACTTTACAATAAAAAAAATATGGAAGCATGGAGTGCGAAATAACTGTACCTCGAAAAAACTAAGCATGCCTAAACTTCTTTTGGAACTCCAGTCTACTAAATAAGAACTACACCAAGTGATGAGCTCGCATTTCCTTATTCCTTACATTGCCTTACGGTAAATTCCATGCTTACCGACCATGAAGAAATAAAATGCACATGAATGACAGTGCTTTATACTCTACCGCTGTGCTCTTCGAGTTCTTTCCAAGAATTCAGTATTTTAAATTTCAATTAACTGCACGTATGTAAAAGATTTTGGGACGAGATCAAAGCAGAGGCTTAGATTCAGGTGAAATATGATACTGCCTTTAGCTTCTGATTCTGATACATCAAAAAGTCAGAAACCCATACATCCTTTTCCTGTCATACATTCGGCCTAAGACTGGGGTCTTCCTGAACTTCAAAGCGGAAACCCAAAGTTCATCCGCTTCTTTTTATACAATGACTACGACAAGTCGAAACTCAAG
>VNWX01001866.1:0-13746 GCA_009869905.1 Ceratophysella communis | reverse complement strand
GATGAGCAACGGGGATAAGGGTATCGGAAATCGGAATATCTGACTTTAACACCCAAATGAAGCTCCATTGGTTGTTTAAATACTTAATGCATCGTGTAACTGAACTTGGTCTCTTACTTCGGACACTCAAGGATTGCGTTGTGTCCAAAATCAAAGCGTGTGCGAGGCTAAAAAAGTGAATTGGTGACGCTTTTCGAACGAGCGCGTCGTCAGCCTTGTAAAAAGACCCCCACGACCCCCTCGAAAACTGGAATTTGTATCAATACGAAAGCTATATAATGTATACTACAATGATTCTACATATTTAAATTCGTTGTGACTTATGACGAAATATGCCACCACTAAAACTCCGGTACGACAATGGAAGGTAGTAAATTTCGATCTGAAATCGGTTTTAACTTCATAATAAACCCTCCACAAACCCCAGTCTGTCAACGCATCTGATTCCTTGACCAGCAGCTTCGATCAATGATTAATGAAATTCCCAACGAACAAAAAGACACGCAAGAAGCTGAACTGGGAGCTCAGTGCAAACCAAATGTTCTTGACATCATTTGTTCGGATGGTCAGCTATGGCCATGAACAACTTCCAAAGACACCGACGCCGGATTACACTATTGTTTTTAGTTTTACTTTCTCAGTTCTTAGTTAAAGTAAATTCTCAGGCAGAGTTCCAGTACAAGAATATTAACTTTGGTAATATTAAACTAACCAAGCATGTATTATAATACTATTTAGCGTCGATCAGTAGGTTTCTCCTGATAATAATAAGCCTCTCATTTTTCGTACTTCACATATACAGGCGTTGTAATTGAACCTGGACTTACCCGAATGGAAAATCCAGAAGCAATCGAGAATGAAATAAAACGTCTGATTTTGAGTATCAATAGTGGCTCCTTACTTGAGAACAGTTCGACAGGCAGTTATAATTCTTCTCGGGTTACAAATGTTACAATTCTGCACTTTGATTTGGACGATGATCTCAGTACATTTCCAGACATGGTCTTTGTATTTAGCTTTTTAGGATGCCAAGAAACACACGATTTAAATAACAGACTAACCAGTGCATTCGGTACAGTGGGTCATGTCGCTTTGACAGGTATGTTATATCCTATTATCGATATTCAGAATTATTTGGTTTACGATTTACGTTAAGTAAGTTCGGCGTCAGATTTCTTAACCGAAAAAAGAACTTTTTCAGACCCTGGATGCGAAAGACTTCCTAGTTCCACTTCGATTACCTTGCCGCTTACATGGTTCTCGCCAACTGACAGTATTTTCCAATTACTTGTGGACGTCAGACACCAAAAGACGCTACCAAATTGGAAATCTGCAGTAGTTGTATGTGATGTTCAAACCGGGGACGGTACACTTCAGGCTGTGCTTGATGGAATGGCAAATGACGAGAGCAATACGGACTTAACTATTACTGTATTTAGTGTGGACAGCCTGAGTGCTTACAAATCATTGTAAGTTTAGATTATACTGTTAATTTTTTTAATTTGACCATGCAATTTCTAATCTTCAATTCGCATATTGTAGTGATCAGCAACTGGATGAAATATTTTCGCTGTATCAAAACAAGGAAGTCCAATTTATTGTTGTTTCATTCAGCAGAGATATTGCACAGGTCTTGGACTCGGTAAATCCTTGTTTGGTTTTCTGGCTTGTGTAAAATCTTATTGCTACAAGTGAATTCAATGTGTAGCTTGTAATTCTTTAGTCAAAACGAAGTCGTATACTGACGTACTCAACCCAGTGGTTATTCATCTCCACGGATCCGGACAAGAGCCTCAAGGGATGGACAGATATTACCAGACGAATCATCGCCGATGGTGTGAATGTAGCCCTTATTTCGAATTATTCTAGCCTCGTCGTGAATTCGACCGTAAGTAGAACTGAAAGCTTTATTCCTGACACCGATTTAAAAACGAGTACTTATCACATGTTTTTTTTAAATTAAAACGGAACAGGAAGCGCTTTTATGCCAAGTTGAGGCCATACTGACGGTACTTTTCGACGCTGTCGAAAACGTTACCGACCACGAGTTCAACACATTTCTTCAAGTTTCAGATGAAGAATGGGGAATAATTCAACCGACGCGGTACGACCGAACGGAAAATATTATTCATCAAGTCTCCGTAAGATGAGATAACTGTAACAAACTGAAATAATATTGCATTGAATATTTCGAGCTTAATAAGGAATTATCATTTAACTATTGTTTTGGTTTTTCTACAGGCCGTACTGGAAGAACAAGTTGTTCAAAGGTGCCGGAGCCCAAATCGGTGGCGCCTTGAAGCTGCTGAGCATGGCCGGTATGGAAAGCGAGTCTTTGAAGTGGGGGCCTGGAATGCTGTCACAGGACTTCGTCTCATAGATGATTTATTTCCACATGTTACCGGTGGCTTTCGCGGAAGGGAAATCGAAGTGACGTCCATGCATGTAAGAAAATGCTCGCATCGTTAGAATTATGCGGCGTTTTAATTTTTGTAATTTAATATCATTCCAGTACCCACCCTGGCAAATATTTGTTCCGGATCCAAAAAACCCAGAAAACATTACATACACGGGGTTAATTTTCGAAGTTGTGAATCATATGGCAGACACACTGAATTTCACGTACAAAGTTCTGCTTCCGACATTTGGTACTTGGGGTCTGCCCCAAGGAGACGGAAGCTGGGACGGAATGACTGGATTAGTAGCTAGTGGCGAGGTAAAATTAATTATAGCGATAACTTGGCATAGGCATTCGAATTCGGAAACTTGAGAATTTAAAGTTTGATTACTGATCATTTTCAGGCCCTGCTAGGTGTTGCCGCATTTACTGTCTCCGCTGAACGGTCACGAGTGGTAAACTTTACCAGTGTATTGGAGCGAGAAGCGTATAGTTTCATGGTTAATCGACCAACGGAATTGTCCAGAGTATTGCTTTTTGCGCAGCCTTTTACCATCGATGTAAGGGATTCTACCGTAAGATATCAAGGAGTTTTAGTTTTACAGTTATTTATAGTTTTTGGATGCGTTCTAGGTTTGGATTTGCATTGGTTTCGCTGTTGTTCTTGTGGCACCTGTTCTGTACGTTGTTCATCGCTTCAGCTATTATTACAAGTTTCACCAAGCTCAAAGACACTATGGACTGTTCAAGATGAAAAACTGCTTTTGGTATCTTTACGGTGCACTTCTTCAGCAAGGTTTGACAAATTAATATTCCTCCTAATAATTTTCACCTAACCATTTCGATGATCCTAATCTGTATTTCAGGAGGTACCCATATTCCTGACGCAATCAGTGGGCGCGTGGTGGTCGGGTTCTGGTGGCTGTTTGTTCTGGTCGTCGTAACCACCTATTCGGGAAACCTGGTTGCTTTCCTAAGTAAGTCCTTGTATTAAAAGATTTCTAATTTTGTAAACCGGGTGGTTTTCAATTTTCTTGTTACATGCCAGCTTTTCCCAAAGTTGAGAATCCGGTCAACACCCTAGATGATGTGCTGAGTTATTCCGGTGTTAGTAGCTGGGGCATTACTGCCAATTCTGTAATTGAAGGCTATCTCTCGGTAGGATCACTTATCATATTTAACTTTTGAAATTGTTGCTCTTGTCTATAGCGCTAGCCAAATCTAAAAATTCAACTTCCATATATTTTTTATAGACTTCAAGGAACACTAAAATTAAACTGTTAAACAGTAAGGCAATTCGTCACCCAGTATTTAATGACACAGTTCTGAACATGGTCAAATATGATAATCATTGCCTATATTGATTGGAAAATCGCACTTCTCACTACTCTTCGTGATCAGTTCAAGCTGACTGGTTTATGTGAATTTGCCTTGGGTAATTTAAAAGCTTCACTTTAATATTAGTTTTTAAGGACGTTCTTAACGCAATTTCGAAAATTCTAGGAACTGAAGACTTCTTTGAAGAAGAAATAGCTCTCATCGTCCCACCCACAAGTTCCTATCTCCATCTTTTCAACAACGAGATCAAAGTGATGCTAGAAAGCGGCCTGGTCAAGAAATGGAAATCCCAATTTTGGCCACAGAAAGACAAATGCTCNAAATGGAAATCCCAATTTTGGCCACAGAAAGACAAATGCTCCGCCACGGCGTACGGTGGTGTTGTTGCCAATCGAACTGTGTCCATCGGAGACATGCAGGGTTCGTTCTACTTGCTCCTATTAGGATTCTTTATTGCCCTAATTGTTCTTGTGATTGAATTTATTCTTTACAAGAGACAAAAGCAAAGAGTGATCAACACACTCAGAATATTTGTGACAAACAATAGCACGCAGTTCTGGCAGCAGAAGCGGTACCCATTCCTGAACTGAAAAATAATTTTGTTTTGCGGACTTTTTTGGATGTACATGATTTCGAATAAATATGCTTAACTTTTAAAGCGAAGATACTGTTTAATTATTCCATATTTTTTTTACAATCAGAAGAGTGGGTTACAAATAACAGAGCTGGTATGCTCTATGCTTACTACTATACATTGGGTTTTGATTCTCGATAGAAATTTGAAAAGTCGATATGTTTGCTTGATTGATGCGTTGAGGTTTGATGTGCTGTTTTAGATACTTCTAGCACCAGAATGGATTAGATTGGTAGTTGAAGACCCGAGGTCGTGAGAACATGAAGTTGAGAGGATGGGCCCAAGACATGTAGCGTGCTCCGTACTTCTTCCCCAAATATGGCGGCCACTCACATTTCTTGGGCTTGCAGATAGGCTCATTCGTACAGCCGCAAACCATGTCACTGAACTCCATTCGTTGGTCTTCGTTGTAGCGTCGCCAGTCGCGGTTGTAGCCGTATCTTCGGGTTGCACTGAATTATCAAAGAGTTGGGTTGTCAATTCGTTTTCTATTCGCAAATCATAAATTCTGGCTATTACCATTCATCGATGTCAGGCAGATCCCAAGTACAGCAAACGGCCGGTCCCATCAAAGCTCTGACCTTGTGACAGCTAATGCCACAGTCATCGGGTCCTGGCTGAAGACGGCAATCAATGTTCTGTGGAGTCACGATGTCACCCACGAAGTCAGCCCATCCCTCCTTGATCAGTGGATCTTCGAACCATGCTTGATTCTCATAAATCCCGAGACAAGAAATATCCGAGTTCTGAGCCCAGTAGTTTTTGTACTTATCGCAGCAATTCCGTCGTTTACGACAGTCAGGAACACATCGTGGACGAATGTAGTACGGTGGCTTGATGTTGCATTTGCCAATTCCGCAGCTCGGCTTCCCAGCAATTGAAGAAACGGGTGGGGCGTAGAGGCGACGCACATCATCGAAGTGAGTTGACAAAGGGTTACGACAGTCCTTGCACGGCATTGTGGAAATGTAATGTGAAACGAAATTAGTGTATGATAAGTTAATTAAAGTTCTGCTCTTCGATCGTAAATTCTAACAGCTCAGAAGTATCATTTAGACTAACTAACTGTACTCGCAAATTTCCTGATTCTCCGAATTTGAACAGCGTGTTAAATATTTACTCTTCTTCTGAATTCTTGACTGAGAGTTGCTACGCCGATTCTTGCGCAATTTTCTCTGGATTTCATTATGATTGAATGCCTTGACGACTAATTTCTATATTAAGTATGTCGATTAGTTACAAGATTTACAAGTGACGTAGAATAAAACATCGACTGTATAAAATTCTTCTGATTCTGGAATTTTGCATTTTAAACTCGACAGTACATTATCAATTACCTCTGGCCTGAAAACGCCTATTTGGATTTGGATTTGAGCTAAAGATAAAATGAATTCGGCAGAATTCAAAAAGCGGGGTCATGAAATGATTGACTTCGTTGCGGATTTCATGGACAAGATTCGGGATCGTCAATGTCTGCCAGGGGTTAAGCCTGGCTACTTGGCTCAACTAATACCAGCCAATCCTCCAGAAAAACCTGAGAAATGGGAGAAGATTATGAAAGACATTGAACCTTGCATCATGGACGGCGTAATGCAAACCATGCCTATTAAAAACCATTGCTGAATAGTCTCAATTCAGATCACATATTTAATAATCCTTGTAGATGACTCACTGGCAGCATCCGAATTTCCATGCATATTTTCCGTCTGGAAACTCTTGGCCGTCTATTTTGGGAGGTATCCTGTCCAATGGCGTTGGAATTTCTGGTGCTTCCTGGGTAAGTGGAGTGTGCTGTTAGGTTTTCTTGTGCCCAGCATCTGGAATCCCGAAAGGATTTTTATATTTTTGCCAAGATTTATGTTTAAATAGCAATCGTGCCCAGCCGCCACGGAACTGGAAATTATTGTCCTGGACTGGGTAGCCAAGTTTCTTGGATTACCAGAAACTTTCTATTCAAATTTTTCAAATAAAGACAGCCATGGTGGTGGTGTCATTCAGGTAACAGGGATTGGATTTCAGCTTTACATCTTAAATTTGGTTTCCATAATTTTCCTCGAACAATATGCAATTCGTAAGGTAAATATAGGGTTCAGCGTCTGAGTCGATTTTGCTGTCCATGATTGCTGCACGTGAACGAGCCATCAAGAAGTTACGAGAGATTCATCCTACCAAGCATCGAGCCGGATTACTGAAGATGTTGGTTGCGTATGCAAACAATCAGTCGCATTCTAGCGTTGAAAAAGCATCGATCATTGCAAACGTTCAGATACGACTACTGGAACCAGGAGATCGTGGATCACTTCGCGCTGAAATTTTGCAACAGGTTACTCCAACGGAAATAAGGCTCAAATTCATTCAGAAGTTTCAATTTTTGAACTTGCTTTTTTAAAGGCAATCCAAGATGACATAGAGAAAGGTTTTTATCCTTTCTTTGTATCAACAATCCTTGGAAGCACGAGCATATGTTCATTTGATGATCTCGAGGAAATTGGGCCAATTTGCACCGCTCGAAAAATTTGGCTGCATGTGGATGGAGCATATGCTGGAGCCGCATTTATTTGCCCGGAAACTCGATATTTAATGAGAGGAATGGAGGTAATTATTTTAGTTGGTGCATGTAAATGTCACTTGCAGTCAATTATATATACGACACGACTGGAACATAATAACATGCATTTATATTTTCAGCACGCCTTTTCGTTCAATATCAACTGCAATAAATGGATGCTCACGAATTTCGACTGTTCCTTGCACTGGTAAAATTTTTAATCTAAAGCTTGGTCACCGGTGATTTTGATTTGCTATTCAGCTTCTGATTGTCCTATCGAAATAATTACGTTCAATTTTAGGTTCCGGCACAAACATCACTTGACGGATTGTCTTAGTGGAAATGATTTGTCTCTTCACGATAAATTTATTATCGATTACAGGGTTAGACTTAATTTTTCATACGCTGGAAATGCTTTTCAAAGCATTTCAATTCTAAAATATTATCGGTTTACTAATTGCGTTATTTCATTCATTATTTGTCAGCATTGGAGTATTTCCCACGCCCGTCGATTTCGTGCTTTGAAACTTTGGATGGTGATCAGAACTTATGGAGTTGAAGGCATTCAAAAGTATATCCGGAAACACATTGAAATGGCTAAAATCTTTGAGAAATATGTCTTCCGGGATCCTCGATTTGTTTGCATTGGAGAGACACGGGTAGTTAGCAGTGCTCTAACAAATCAATCAAATATGTTGCAATTTGCAATGGCCTTTTGCTGTGAGATGATTAACCGTAACCTATAAAATACAGACGGGCTTATGTTGCTTTCGATTACTGGGTCCGGACAGTGTGACTATCAAACTACTTGAAGCTGTTAATACTTCTCGGAAGTTGTACATGGTGCCAGCCTCGTTTCAGGGAAAATACATAATTCGCTTCGCCATGTGCGGCGAAGAAGATACGCTCGAAGACATTGGTATGATTGCCTGGATCAGCTTAATAACATTTGATTCCGTCTGACCTTTTCGTCTTTTCTCCGGTAGACTACGCTTGGAAAGTAATTTCAAGACACGCATCCGTTGTAATTCGACAGTTTGAGATGGAAAAACACGCTGACCTGAAGGACATGGGTGAACTTCTAGAAGCTCAGGCAATTGTGGACGCAGTACACAAAGCCGAGCTGCTTGAAGGACTGGTAGAAGAAGCTCAGGAACGGGATTTGACCTTTCTTGCACTCTCATCTCTCGAAGAAATTCATCGACGAAGTTCGAGCGGCGACTACGACTTCCTCGTTCGTCGAGCTACAATTATTGATCCGTTCTTCGGCATCGAAAATATACAGTATCCAGGTGAATTAGATGAACACGTACTTGATGCCGTTACGATAGGCTAGAAAATGGATTTTCTGAAACACTAAACCAAAACGAACGACTACTAAATGCAGCAAATATTTAATATCATTATACCAAATGCTATGAGCCTCTTAAACCAATCAATAAATACACCTGTACGTTAGCACTAATTTCGAATACTTCTGATTCTGACTGGAAGCCCATGTATTCGGGTATGTGCACTTAGGTATTTATATCTCATTTCTTCTGATTTAGCAGTTCATGTGTTTCATACAAGGTTGCATGTCCACCAAACAAGAGCTATAGTTCCAGATAAGATTGTGAAAGATTGAACTAAGGAATTGCAGAATTCGAAAAAGATATTTCCACTTTTAGAATCAGAATTGTGATCGTACTATCTCCATTTCTAAAGGTTAATACCAGCAGCAGGGGCTAAGAAATATCAATCACGGTTCACGGTTGTTTAATGTTTACAAATTATTGCTTATTGCAAATAAAATTCGGCGAAAATGATGGTTCGATTTCGAAGCAATAAGAAACGAGTGTAGCGTTCTGACAAAAACAAGCGATTTAGAGAAAGAAATGGTGGAGAATTTGAATGAACACTAGTCATCACAATCCAGCACTTGGCATTTCATTGGCTAGTTGATCAAAATCAATTTAAAATAAATTCATTGTTCAAATTTCACACCCATCGCCATCCCCTGCTGTCCGCTAAGATTACAATAAAACACACCGGTCACTACAGGACGGGGGTCAGCCTAAAGATGGAGTCAATCAAGAACTGGCAAGGTAAGCCATCATATTTTGCTAAAGTCCAAGTCTGTAAGTATATGTCACGCAACGCGTTCGCGTTGTAATCGTAATTATATGAATGTGGAATGCGCGCTGATGATGGTTAGAAGTTTGAATATTTCTCGTTTTCCGACTATCTTGCTAATAATTATCGGGTATCAAAGCGTACTTCTACTGTAACCCAATCTCGATTCTCCTTTTGAAAAAGCATTCATCATGGTATCGATATCGATACGCATTATATGTCTATAAGCTTAAATACCTATATAAGGTATATAATTCATCACGATTCTGTTAGACTTTAGACTACCTCGAATTCAATTTTATTTTTTGCTTAATTTACATTATTTTATGCTATCTTTTTTTATGTAGCCGCACGGGATCATGCTAAGAAAGTGGAGAGAAGACAATGAGAGGAAGAGTGAGGAAGTTGTCTCCCTTTGGAATACCTTCATTGATGGACATGCGAAAAGTCTTGGAGATGAAAGTAAGACTTTTGTAACGACTGGTATCATTTAATTTTATCGCTATCAAGCATGAATGATTTCTATTGAATATCATTTATCAGCTCTGGCCCACTGATGAGAAAATGTACAAAGGATTTCGATTTATTGATTAAATTTTTCAATTTAGAATGGATGGTTCTGGAACAGCTTGTCATTGCTGCTTTAGACACACATAACTATTCGACTGCTGATGAAGCCATTATTGAACTCAAGGCCAGATTTCCAAATAGCGACAGAGTCAGGTAAGAAAAAGAAAATACATACTTAGGTACTAGTACTTAACCACTCATGCTTAACCTAGCGTTAAGGGGAATTTCAATAATTCACAATTCCTGGCTTAAGCAGATATTTACAAGTCTTGAGATTGCAAGCCTTGGAGAGATACGACGAAGCAGTGAAAGCGTTAGACAGTATGATAGCTAAAGATCCCACAAATTCTGCGGCGTATAAGCGAAAAATTGCCATCTTGAAGAGTCAAGGGAAATCCATTGAAGCCATCAAAGAGTTATCAGACTACCTCAACAAGTATGTCATTCAGAGATATGGCTTTATCTCGGTTTCCATCGAAATTTATACGCCCGTTCTTATTGTTGTGTGAATTTGATAGGTTCATGAGCGACCAAGAAGCATGGTCCGAATTGTGCGACCTATATTTAGCAGAGGGTGACTACAACCGTGCAATCTTTTGTGCTGAAGAGCTAATTCTGCATAATCCACACAACTTTTTTGTCCATCAAAGAGCTGCGTGAAATTCGGTATACGATGGGTGGAGTTGAAAACTTGAAAATGGCCTACAATTACTATAGTCAAGCTCTTAAGTTGAATGAAAACAGTATGCGAGCCTTGTTTGGATTGTTTATGGTAAGTCCGTTCTTTTTAATGAAGGCTTGCGTTTCTACGCTTGGTTAATATATATATCCCTGTTAATTTTCAATTGCTTTTTAGGCGGGCTCACATCTTTCAACGAATCAAAAACTGCCTTTAGCTGAACGGAAAGATTTCACTACAAGCAGTTCATGGGCCTCTGAAGAGATCTCACACAGGTATTGTTCTCGCAAACTGGTTTTTTGATAAGGCATATGAATTGCAAATAATTTCAATTTCTAATTTTTTTTTAGATATGGTGCTCAGAACGGAGCGGTAAATAACGAAGAAGTAAACAATATGTTGGAAGGAATGCTTGGGGCCTTACAGATTCAGTAAATGATATACCTCCTGTCCACTCCTGTGTAAATTCTATAAATTTCTAAAGTGTAAGCTGCATTTGTAATACACTTATCTCAGGTTCATTCCCCTCTTCAAACATATGTTTACTCTATGCCAAAGATTAGCATGCTCCTCCTCCGGTTGGTTGGTCTCGTTTCAATCGATTACAGGCTTTCCATACAAGACCTAGACCTACAACCATTTATAATTTTACGAGTTTTGTCATTTTGTGATAAACATGCTGTATAAAAACTGTAGTGATTTGAACGAAACTATTAATTTCGTGTAGTGAATCATAGTTGAGGTAGTAGTTCATACGAACCTAAAGCTAAGACTTTAAATGAACAAATTCACATTAGAAATCCAATATTTTTAAAATAGTATTCAAGCATTTAAGTTTACTTCTTAAAATGATTTCGAGAATAAAACAAGCACAGGAACGCCGTCTACTATTACTACTTGTCACGTAAAATAATATAGAGGTATATTTGTTCTGTATCACATTCTTAAAGTCCCATTAATTTTTTGAGATTCGACGGATTCAGTGATTGTTTGTACATTTGTCCTTCTGCTAGTTACGTAGTAGAAGGCATGAAGGTAACGTATGTGTACAAGAGGCTTCCGAAAACGCTGAAATATGTATAATTCGTTCATTTTAGTGAGCATTTCACTCCACAGAATACGGAATTGTCAAAAAAGTGAATGAAAACCCACCTGATATTGATCCCAACAAAGTTGAACCAGTCGAAAATAAAGTCTGAGAAGAGCATTCCGACATAAGTCACCGAAATATTCTTGAGGCATCCAACAATTGAAGTCGTTAGTGCGGAGTTATAATGAGTACACATAACCACACTGGCATTGAGAATAAATCCCATGACACAGGCCAACAGGAAACTGGCAACAAACATTGGATCCTTCCAGCCGGCAAAATCGAAAGCCTGTATTATCAGACGAAAACGTTATTTTATTTCATTTGATAAATGAACGCAATTTAATGCAGGTGAGTGATGTCTCGTACCGAGTGAAATTCTCCAGACGCATAGGCGATCAGACTTGTGGGTACTATCATAAAAAGAACGTTGTAGTACATGAGACCATACTGTCCATATTCCTTGGACTCGAGCTTCTTTTTAATGCAAATGCCATTAGCAGCTGTGAGAAAGTTATTCATAGTCACTAACGTGTACCCGCGGAGACTGAAGGCAAGGTCGTTGCTGGACAAGGAAAACGCAAAAACCGGATTTAATTACAAGTAACTACACTGACGTGATCAATAAGTACTTCCTGAACTGTGCGAATCAGAAGTGACTGAATTACTACATACTTACCCAGCGGCCAAAATGGCTCCTCCGATCATTGTGAATACTGAAATTTGAACTGCGATGCTGGGATGTATTCTGGTAAAATTAAATGATTGATGTTAGTCAGTATAAGGGGCCTGTACCATATGTCTAAATGCATAATTATCTGCGGCATTACTTGAAAAATAATAGTTCCCCAAGCATAGTCATCAAAATTGAGAATCGACGAAGTACTGTGAACATTGGTAAATTAAGCTCTTTGGTCCCTCCTAGCCCAGTCATAGCGTTTCCAAGAAATATCAACGGAAGTGGGAAAATCTTAAAGGAGAGAGAAGAAAATTTGTTAGAAATTTCCATACGGACAAACATCAACGCAGTACGCAACGCTAGCTGTGAACCCGTGAGCCTCGCCATATTTGGCAAATATTATCCATTAATTACCTTCAAAAACGTGTCTCTCCTTAGCTCAGGGTAGGATACTAAACGGAAACTCCTGGCAGTGAATAAAATTATGATGGTAACCACTAGTTGTCCGAAACAAAGAACTTGGAAGGACGGAAATCTAAAAAATACGGTATAGAGTGATTGAAATGTAGAATAAGTAATTTCTCATCAGCTTATGTATTCAATCAATAAATATCAAAGGCATTTTGTGAACGTACCCATAGCTCGACAAAACGATTTTGTTGAGAACCGTGATAAGCGAAGAAGCCAGAGCGTAGTAAAGTGCTGAGCAGATCTTCATTTCTGTACACCCGGCTGCGCTGATTTCTTACGGTAAATCGATCACGTAAAAACATAAGCCAATCCAAATATGAAAAGGTAACAGGGCTATTGTTTGTCGATTTGCTTCCGCCAAGGAACGTGAACTTACTGGGTTTGACTTTGACTTCACCTGAAGAAAACGAAACTGGACATTCTATGTCCTGTTCCTTCTGTGTTGACAAATAAATTTCAAAACTTGAGTTCCTGGTTCGAAACCGGGGAAAAACCCGGGTCGACTTGTTTGAAGCGTAGCAGCTGCAGATGTCGAGAAAGGACTATAGGAAACTTGGGGACAGGCACCAGACAGCGCGACGGACTTCCTTTTATAGCGTTTCCTCCGACAACTGGGACCTTTGATATGAGTTGGCGTCTTTATTCCATCTTCAATTTGAATTCGTCTGTAGTAATTAGCTAACTAGAGCATGATTATATTATAAGTGCGGTTACAGTTTGAGATGAGGGTTTTATGTGTCGTGTAGATAGAATATTTAAAGGACTAGAGATGATGAATACAAAGTAGATGGTATCCGGCTGGAGCAGCTGCGTCCACCCACGCGTCTAATAAATAAGAATAAGAATTCATATAAATGCACAACCTCAGACGCTATATACAAGAACGTACAGTGATACCTGATATCTCGCCTTCCGTCTTATTGCTGCTGCTTATGTAAAATTAAAATTATTAACGAGGAAATAATTACACAGTGGCATTGTGCTATGCAGCAGCAGCAAACAAACTCTCTATGTAGATTAGAACGGTATTCGTTCGTATTAGTATTTTGAGCCGTGTCTAACAAATAAGTAAAGCCAACCGTGGCACGGAGCAGATAAGAGATTTTGAATTACTTTTAAAATGACAATTTATTTACCTTTACGCTGCCGCAATGATTATTTTTGAGTTTTGATTTCACCGTGGGTTATTGGACTTAATTTTAACGCGATTAAGCATTCTTTCGT
>VNWX01001865.1:0-13748 GCA_009869905.1 Ceratophysella communis | reverse complement strand
GCCCACACTTCTGGAAGAAGACACACACTTTTATTAACCTCACGATTAAATGAGTCATCTAATCTTAAGTTTTCCAGTATTAGTCATCGTAAACCTGAGATTCCTATCGGAGCGAGACTTATGAGCGACATGATTATTTTAGATAACAATTAAGGTTTTTTGGACGAGTGCAGGAAGACTCATCCGATGTAAATTGCGTGCATATAATTAGGACAATTATATTAAAATTTGTTTGCTTTGGAAACTCATGCATGCCACTAAGTTTTTATTGTAAGCATCAGTTTTACATAAGCGCAATTTAAAGTGAAACTAAGCTAGTAGCCCTAATTAGAATTCGCCCAAATAAAAGATTCAAATATGAAAAAAATTAAAAACTCGAGTTTTAGGCCGTAAATTAAAAATACTGGTGACTCATTGAACATTTAAGTTAGTACACATATTTTCTTTGCGGTTTTGAACGTGACCTTAATAAATGCACGAAATACTATAAAACGTATCTATGCAATTACATTCCTGCTAGCGCAGTATTGATTCCGCAAATAAAATCGTTGAATGCACGGCGTCACAATTAGTGATATGTAATTAATATTACGTGGTACTTATTGAATCTGAAAAAGTAAATACAGATAATGCGGTGAATGAGCGGGGTCGGGAATGTATTCGGGTTATAATTGACAAACTATATGCGCTATATTTATATTCAAAAACTATTAGGAGTGTCTTGATTTTTAACAAAACCCATCTGTCTGGCTGGATCGTAGCTTGAACCGAGTTGGAATTTCAATTACCGCAAACCGAAACACAATATCATACGTTTTTTGCGCATCTATGACCAGATTTATCTGGTACCACCCTGTTAGTAAACAAGCGTGATATGACAATTACGTGCTTACATAAGCCTATATGAGGAAATATCCACTTTGCAATGGAGTACAGATTTTGCTGAGTCTGGCTTGAATTGTCGAGGTCGAGAGTTTTGTTGATCAATTTAAATTACACAGAGATTTTTTTTGCTGGTGTCGGCTACTCAGAGTTTGAAAGCTTTTACCATTTTCATTGCATCCAACAAGCAAATAAAAATTATCATCGTGTTATTGAAGCTATAAATAGAAACGAGAAGTGCAGATATGAAAAGTATTTATTAACACTGGGCTGTTAGCTGGACTATTCAGACACATCCTTATTATTCTTAGGCTGACCATCGCTAAAACTGCACAGTTCAGTGCACGCTAATTCCTTTGGGCTATTATTAAATCTTTCCTGACCGCTGGAGTCACGATATTATTTTTGCAAGTCTTCCTCTTACAAAGTTTCAATACGCTTTGAGAGATACTGGTAAGCCAATTTTGCTAGATCATTTACTTAAATTAAGCGTTTATTGCGACGTTAGCGTGAGCATAACGTAAGCGTAACGTAAGCGTAAATTTTGATACGCAAGGTTATCCACACAAAAGTATACGACGCCAAAACATCCGAGGCATGCAGATTGTCAATCCATCCAGTGAAATATTTTCAAGATCGACTGATAATGCTGGTTAGATTCTAGAAAAAGCTGTTAGACACAATGGAACCGCGTATACTGTTAAATTTTATTTTTCATAAATATGATTTCCGTGTGTTCGTATTAAATTAAATCTTCATACATATAAAAATCGTTTCCTTCCTCTCTGCAGCAATTTTGGCAACCTCTCTTCGTGCAGCGAAGCCCAACTTCCTTAACAAACCCAACTTCCTTAACAAACAAAAATTTATTTATTTATAAACTAATAACCGCAAATTATCGTTTCAACTAAACATGAAAATTAATTAGAGATAATAATTTTATTTTGATTCTTACATGCCTAACATCACCGCTAATAAAATAGCGTTTTCCACGTTTATCCGTAGATTGGATTTCTGAATCATCCTTATTACAATGGCCCCACCAGCCGCCATTGCAATTTAGTAGTTTCTACAACCTTAAAGAGGACCATGATAATGAACCAAGCGTGCTTGTAATTTAACCTTGTCGTGTGTATGTTAGCGTCCACGCTGCACATCGCACGTTGCATTAAAGCCGTTGCATAAAAACCGAATTGAGTTGCTATTGTTCCATACTTAAGAATTACGCAAATTACACAATATTTTAATTAGATAGCTTACCGTAACATATGCTAGTAGTTTAGTAAAAAATTCTAGAAACTGGTTTAATGATCATCAGACTAGCTACCAGGTCCTGTCCAGCCCTAACACCATCATCGCCTGTGACATACGTCCGACCATGCAGTATTTTTAAAGCTATGCACAAATCTTCCTTTACCTCTTTTAGTTTTTTGCATGGAAATCATGATATTATAAGCTTCATCTCCATAATAGTGCATGCTATTGTTGCTATGCTATATACTTGTCGCAGTATATTCGCAATTTAGGATTCGGTACAAAACCACAAGAGCCGGCTGGACTGCTCTTCAGTTATAGCAGAGTTGACCTTCTGGTATTAGCTAACTCCCCAGGGGAAATCTTCAAGGCAAAATTTGACTTCTGCGTTGCGTTTTGCATACATTGATTTCACAAGGTTTCTCTTGTGTTGTCCATTCTCAATTGTAATCCCACAGTGCAAATAGTGTTAATGGTAAGCAGCTTGGGTTTATATATTGAATCGCAGGTCGTCTGAGCCTGCACAACCTATTTTCTCTTGTGCATCATATAGCAATATTCTCGACGTGCGGCAAAAGCTGTGAAAATTTCTCGCAAACTGTGAAATTTTTTCAAATTTGTTCTCGAAAATATATAAGGGGTTTTGACAAATTTCTTGAATTTTGCAATTTTTAGTCTGCCTCAGGATCAGGAAGTGCATCACCTGCGCCTAAATCACCCGAACAGCCACCCAGAATGCCGCGTTCAACTGGATCATCTCAGCCCGGGTCGCCAGGTAAAATTTTGTCTTTTTAATTTTAGTTCTAATTTTTTTAATTTGATCAAATTTGTAACTTTGGCTAGGGGCTACTTTTCCAAAAAATAATAACCAAATGGGTTCGTTTAAATCTTGCCAGGAAATCCATTTCCGTTGAGCTAAATATTTACTTCATTATATTTTACTGCTGTGAAAAAAGCTAACATACTTACCTGTATCAGTTCATCTAACTATGTAGAACTAGACACCAGTATCATCAGCTCATTCAGCACAGGCCATTTCGAAAATGCTTCCGTTATACCTAAGTAAATTACAATACTAATTGACTAGAAAGCTCATTAGCCTGTTTACAAAAAGCCATAAATTTATATGTGTTTTGCAAATGAAAACCGTTTCATTCAATAGTCTAGATGAAATATTACGTTTATTGCTTCGGATTTGCCAAGAAAATCCTAATGCTTTTACAGATATAGATTTTAATCTCTTGGTAAATCATCGCTTATCTTTAGCACATCAAGGTCCGAGTTTCATGTGGCCATTTTCCTTGTTAATAGCTGGAAAATCCTCATTTTAAATTGGTTTATTCAATTCATTTAAAAGTTTGAATATCATGTCCTAATCAGCAATGCTTCAATTACATCCTTAAGAGGCTCAGTTCTATAATGGACTCTTCAAAAGACTTGATTTACTTTTTTAATAATGAAGCCTAATCTGACAAATCATTTCTATTTACAGACTCCTGTGGATCACCCCCATCTTCTCCATCATACAACAACACAACTTTCGTAACAACCCCTGTACCCCGCCGGCTCTCACTCCAACTCCCCCCATGACGTTTTGGAACAAATGGCTCGCCGTCGCTCGAGCTTGGAAAAATTGCACGTCGAGAAAGTCACACCCTGGATGCATCTCTATGATTTTACTGAAGAGGAAAAACTTGAACAGGGAAAGGAAATGTCAAACTAAATTCTACTTTGTTTCTCGATAAAATAATATTCATAGACTTTTCCTTCTAATAATATATAAATATACTAAATCGCCAGACTACTTCCTTAAGCGCTGACGTGCGAAATAGTAAAACTCGAATGCTATAGCTATGCACGTAAATACTTTCCGAATAAAAATCAATATTAATGACAAGCTCAGTCAAAAATATGAATGAATGGTTGACAAATATGTAATGGTGCTATTCAGATGTAAACAGTAGCTGTCAACAGTATTTAAAAAGGTTTTTGACTTGATGTTGACTTCAGCATTTGTGATACGTGCACTAATTTTATCATTGTACATAATTAGTAAATATTTAGTTTAAATTCAAACTAACTTGACGAGTATTTCATAATTTAAGCAATCTAAGTATGAATTTGATTCCAGAATAAAAATTGTTTATTCGTAGTTATAGTTCATATTGCACGATTTCCTAATATATTATTTAAAGAGGATGATTTGACTGACTAACTGATAAACTCAAGTGGATAATGAATTGGGCAATATCAGCAGTACGCTCTTTAAAATTGAAGGATTTACGTTACATTGTTAGTAAATAACCTTCAGTAGTAAGGGAAAAGTCATTGCGTTTTCTACACGCTTCAAATACGCAAAAATAAACTGATTGTGCAATGAAATATAATAGTACACCTGTCATTCTGCGGCGTACATAGTAAATGATGGATTTAAATACGAGATAGTTCACACGGTGCTCTATGAGTAATACAGATAAAATGTTTACCGCTAAGTGTAATACATAATACAATATATTACGGAACTGAATTGCCAGTCATGTCCTGATTTACGATCCTATCGTATTTTTGCCTTCAGAAAGGATTACGTGAATCTGGAATCAATTTAGAGGTTCGACCTTTTTTGTCAGTTTGATACGTTGCCATTGTCTAGGATCCCGCTGCTGCTAGTAGAAGCACGTAGCGGTAACACTTTCTGTTGGCCAAGGCAAAGTAGTACGCCACCTGCGCCCAAATATTTATTCTAATTCTTATTTTCATTAAAATCTTGCATGCATTTAATTAAAATTAGTTGAAACGCTTGATAGATTAGATTAAAGCCTACTATTTATCACAAAGCCAACAAATTACTCGCGCGAATACTATGGGAAAATATCTATGGAAGCAATTTCCTGTTCCCCAGCGGCAATTTAAACCGTAACTTTGCAATATAAAATTAGAAACTACATAGTTTACATGATATCATTAACTTTGTATTGCATAAGTTCTTTTATTGTGTTCAATAAAAATTCTATTGGAGTTTCCGTTTTTTGCAATAATTAAAAAATCACGATTAGATGATCAGAATGTTTTAACTCCTCAAGTAACTGAAAATTCTACCATAACGTGTGCCAGAATAGTGCTGTAATTTAAATAAAATCCAATACTATTGCATTATATCATTCTTTAACCATGACAATCTACCTCCGGCCTTGTCTCATGTCCTTCCATAATTCGTTTTCGAGATGAAAGTGACGCCGGATATCCTGATTTACATTAACTAAAACCTGGACATGCTGTGACCTCGTGGTATTCATAAACCTATTTAATAAAATAATGACCACTTTTTTCTGATCTTGGATATTTTCCGTTGTCCAGTCACGCATCTTGAATGTATTGGAAGGATGGGATGGGAAGGACTAGATTGTTACATAAAACAACTTGTCTTCATCTTCATTTGACGCGTGTATGCAAGTTATAAGTCAGGTTTTGCAAAACCCAGACTATAGTATAACCTACCTATACATAGTATAGACCTACCGGTAGTATAAGCATTGATATAAAATTTAAGAAGTAATTATAGTTTAAAATTTAAAAGTGAACTACTGGTTTGATTACGTAGTAGGATTACTTATTGTGATGGAACCCAATTAAAGCATTTTTGTAATTAGTCAGGTTTCAGGTTTATTGGGTATTCAAGAAAAAAATTATTCACTGAGCATGTGCGGTTACCGCTTCGTTACAAAATTTAACTATAATTGTATGTATAAAGCAGAATTCAACTAGATACTTGATATTCGTGTTGACCTGTGACGCCAAGAAATGTGCAATAAATAAAATCTAGTTTCTCGGAAACGTAGATGACGTAAATGCAAGAAATTGCAGTTAATTTGCATGTCATATCGTCAGAGACAAAAATAGAGATTAACTAAAAAGCAGTGTATCAGCAAAAATGATTCAATTAAATGGTTATGTTACGGTTTGTTTGTATTTGCGGTTTAAATATATTTATACCGGTTTGAATACAAAGAGACCGGTTTAATTGTATTCAAACCGGTCTAATTGTATTTAAACCGGTTTAATTATATTAAAACCGGTCTGAATATATTTAAACCGGTTTATTTATATTTGCGATGATTTAAAGACTTGAAAGTGCAATTAAAAAACTTAAAATAGAGGAATTGTTTGATTTTCAAGGATCCGTACCTACCATTAAGAACGAAAATTATCACATAGCTGACAATGCAATGTCCCATGGGTAAAAACCTTAGTGAAGCTTATAACTTATTATGCCAGTTTCGCTTGTAATTTTTAACAAAGCTTAACATCATGTAAAACCTAATTACATTCAATCATTATTTGCAGTTCCGTTGAAAACGGCTGTCCTGGATTTGTAGTAAAATCCATTTCACCTATTTCTACAAGGGTTACTGTTGTGACACTTACTGTTACAAATGCGTCCTGCTTTTTTGCACTTGCATCTTCCTAAACAACTTTTTACACATGTACAAAAAAAGAATCCTTGACCAAACCCAGACGACGACAAACGTGCAGCTTCACGTAGAGATAAGACTTTTGTTGGTACACAGTCCGTTGTCATTAGCTTTTCAGCGCAAACAGTGAATTTATTTCTCGTACTGGGAACATAGCTTTTCATATTCAGTTTCAATTATTAAAACCCCAGTCTCTTTTGACATAATTATACCCTTAAAGTTCTTATGGTCACCTCTATCGACATCAGGAATACGGATCATAATCATAACGCTGTCGAAGACATTCGCTGCTTTGAGTCGCTTATTTGTAGCGTCAAGCATTTTGCTTGCCTGTCTTTTGAGATTTGAATACGCAGATTTTCTAATGCTGGCAGTAGTAACTTTACAGTTGCATATCATGCAAATTCTAACTGGTGTAGAATCCGAAGAATATTTTGGCGTCATATTCAACCGAGTTAGTGTTGATTTTGAGTTCGAGCGTTTTTCCGATTTTGCAGATTGAATTTTCTCCAGAAATCCTGCTTTCATGTTTTGTGCCATAGTGTACCAACTACCAACGGGAAATTTAATTAATAAATTAACACTGTGATTGTAATGATTTTGAACCAGTATGGATAGGTCAATGACAACTGACTGTTGAATTGCGTGTTCAAGTCTTTAAATCACCATAAATATAAATAAACCGGTTTAAGTATATTCAGACCGGTTTTAATATAATTAAACCGGTTTAAATACAATCAGACCGGTTTGAATACAATTAAACCGGTCTCTTTGTATTCAAACCGGTACAAATATATTTAAACCGCAAATACAAACAAACCGTAACAGTTATATTCATTCCATTCAGCGTAAATATCGATACAATACTCTCAAATAGTCAACTTTAGCCACTGGTAAGAGCTCTACTTAAGTGCTTGCAATGGATTATCATAATCAGGATTTCAATTTTTGCACGCCGGTGGTACAAAAGCAGCCACAGCAAAGCTTTTTACCTTATAATTTGAATTTTTTGAATTTTTTTTTGCAACTTTAGCTCGACTGATCTTGCGTTAGACCTTGACCAGGTTTTTTATTATGTATATAATTGATGACATCACTACGTCACTTACTCAAGAAGAGCAAAGTATTTAAATGAATCAAATTTTCTAGTTCCGTTATATGATAAGCATAGTATGAAATGTATTAAACGTACCTAAATACGTAAAGGCTCATCACATCATTACTTTCTCCAGATGCCATGACGTCATTTCGTATGTGTTTCGTTCATGAAATTATTGATGCAAATGGTTAAATTATCTGAAGAAATTGGAGCAAATGATCAGAATATTTATGTTTGATTCGGAGCTATTATGCTGAATCCTATCGTTTAGTGTAACACAATTACACAATGTATTGAAGAATAAACTGAGAAACGTGCTTTTGAGCACTCTGAGCTTGAATTTTCTGGAAGGGCGAGTTTCTGTGTAAATATTAGGATATGATATTTTTACGCCACATTGTTGTAATATTCCCGGTTTTCTGTTGTCTGTCGTTTGGTAAGCTTTTCGGCATATGCTCTAATAAAATATATATTTTTAAAATTCTATTGCAAGCATGGATTCGACAATAAACTCACAAAATTATTTTACTATAAGGAAATTTTAATTATTTGAAATACACTTACAGGACACGAAAAGCAAGCGTCGTGGCGTAGAAACCCAGGTTACAATTTCGAGAAGCCCAGTAGCGACGACACTGGTCTATGTCACTTAAACCGAGAAACCATAGCTGGTCCATTTCATCATAAAAACATTAAAATGTATCGTAAAAAAATATCAAAAGGCTTGGCAGGAATTCCACTGGACTTAAGGATTAAGGTACAGCATTATAAGACCTGTCGACCACTGTCCAATGTGACAGTTGATCTTTGGCATGCTGACTTTAAGGGATACTACTCCGGGTACGGTAAGTATTTTTTTTTATTACAGAGAGCTCAGTCAGTGCTTCTAAATTTCAGATAATTTTTTTTTAAATCACACCTCTTGTATTTCACTAGGAGAGAGATCGGGAGAAAACTACGGTCGTGGGATACAAGTCACGAATATGAACGGAACTGTAAATTTTTTAACGATTTTTCCAGGCTGGTACACTGGAAGATCCATTCATATACATGTTGAATTTTTTTACAAGAATGCACTCAGGCATGTCGATCACTTATATTTTCCCGAAAATGTAACAGATGCCGTTAAACGGAAGAAACCCTATTCGAAAAGATTCACTGAGCCATTGCCACAGAGCTTTGACGTAACGTTTATTGAACAGGGAGGAAATTATTCAATCCTGACTGTTACTGGATCCGTGAGAAAAATATTGTATGCTACAAAAACAATAAATATTAATCCAAATAAAAAAGTCAAGGAAGACCCAAATCCTTATCCAAATCCATTAAATCCTTAACAATAAATTTAAATTAGACAACGTGTTTTTAAATTTTTTAAAATGCATACTTGCCTAGTGTTTGAATAACGGCTGAAAAGCTATTCGACTGTACGCTTAATTTTTAATTTTAGGTTTTAGTTATGTTCTGTGATTCTAAGAAAATGTATGTTTATTATTTTCAAGGATAGGTACTGTAAAACCGGAATTTGTACCCGATTTTTAAAAATAAAATTTACACAAAAAAATTCATAAATTGCGATTTCCTAAACGCCCGGTTTGTTGGGCTGGTTTGTTTTGTTACATATTTATCTAATCTAATCTAAAATACGGCCTGCCAGTGCAAGCAATAATCTATTGTAATATTACATTATTAGTATTGTTTGATAACTTTCAAACGTTTTTAGCATTCAACTAGAGTTTACAGTAATTTTGTGTTTAGCTTAAATAAAGTCATTGATGAAAGTGTAAACTTATTTAAAATTGTGGACAATGTCTTTTTGTAGAATTTATTTCTGAAAGCAGTTACATATTGAATTAATCTGTGTATTCAAATTTTAATAAACAACGACTCAAGAATTTCACGATTCACAATTTGAAATAAATGTACGAACTTCAATAAGGGCGTTCAGACCTTATCATGTATTTTATATTTGTAATATTTTATGCTTTGTAGTTAAAACTGTATGCATAGGGCACTTCTATTTCAGAAATGCTGGAAGAAAATAGGGAATGGATCTATATAGAAATCATATTAGTCAAAATGCAGAGGGACATTTCCCGTCTGCCTAAATAATATCGTATTCATTGCAATAGTAAATCTCATTTCCATTCAGTCTGTATCCTTCCTTGTCATTGGAAATGGAAGACAAAGCTAATCGAAGTATGAGCCTCGAGTTAGTATAGGCTATTATTATATTACACTATTTGCCCGACCGATGACCCAGACCACCTGCTTGCATACAAAATTAGTGCAGAACAACTGGCGAAAATGAATTGATAAGCACTGAAAATAATTTGCGGAATCTGGAGCACTTGAAATGCATTTGTGGGAATCTGTTAAGAAGCCTTTTGCAAAATTATTGCAGCTAGTATCAGTGTAGAGCTTGGGACTTTGAGCTCTTTTAGGTGCATGAACCTTGAGATCCCACTAAGATGCGTCTTAAAAATTTCGGAAGTTTAATTTTAATTGTGGGCCTTGCATCTGCCGGTAAGTTTGCGAGCAATTGCCCAGACAAACGAAAATCAGCTACAGTGGTAAAATTGAATTATCTGATTAACGAATATTATTAACAGGATATTTCAACTGCGTCTCAGCTGAAGATGTTCCACCGCCCGCGCCATCAGCTTGCGGTAATTTATGTCGCTTAGCACCACTAACAATGGAAGGTCCATACCACGCACCAACATTAATTCGCCAAAATATTTCTGAGGACCTGGTCGGAGTTCCATTAGAAATCAACTTGATCTTGAGACACTACAATACATGCCAACCCCTAGAGAATATAGTCTTGGACATTTGGCATTCCAATGTAGAAGGAGGATACTCGGGATTCGGTATTGCAGAGCTGTAAATTGCAACCACTCATTGAATTATCCTGATTTCAAAATTCTACTTACTTCACAGCCGAGGATCGCAATAAAACCTATTGTCGTGGACTTCAAGTATCGGACAGTAAAGGTTCCGTTACATTTCAAACAATTTATCCTGGTTGGTATGATGGCCGTGCTATTCATATTCACGTTGAAGCTATTTCCAATGGCGTCCTTCGACATGTTGGCCAACTGTATTTCCCGCAGTCCTTAACCTTAGCGGTCTCGAGAAAGAACCCGTATTCCATGCGGTGGTCGAGACCAATTCCGCATGAACTGGATTGGTTGTACAGAAATCAGGGTGGAGCTCAAACAATTATGGACGTGAAGGGAACTGTGGATACTGGACTTTATGCCAGTCTTCAGGTTGCTATTGACCCTGATCATGAAATTTTACCTGATAATCGTCAATACCCAAAATATGTAAGAACATAAACAGCTCGACGAGGTTTCAAATTCAAAGTTTATGTTTTTGTTGAAATAAACGAATCGTTTGAATTATTGTGCGGAAATCAAGATATTGAATTTGTTTCAAATTTTATTTCTGTAATTTTTCTAATTTTACAATATAGTGCACTTGCTATTGACTTTTCCTAATAGGCATAGTCACCATGGTTTCATAGCATTGTCATATTTAGTATTTTGTAACACAATCATGATTGCTGGATTTATTTTTAATTGCTGGAATCGCTTAAACTAACTTGTGCTAGTAAATAAGCTGCAAAGTTTTTCAAAATCATTTGCAATTCCAAAAATGAGCTTAATTTAAGCACGAAATTTACCAGGAACAAGAAGTTTGAGATCCCGGAGCAATGCTACCGCAACTAAGGAAGCATCGTATACACTATAACCTGGAAAAGCAGTTCGAATAACTGCACTTCCTTTAACATAATTTCCTCTGGAAAGCAAGTTGGCTATTTCCATGTACTTGTCATTGGAAGCGGAAACCCGATCCCACACACCACCACTTCGATTCAATGAATCGTTGGCTTCTCTCAAAATTCCAGTTACAGGAATTTTTTTAGTATCGACAAAATTATTGTCGACTTTAACTAGCTTTTTACTGGCTTTTGTACGCGCAAGTGTATTATCTCATAAAGTTAGTGCTAAAAGGGCATTAGCGGATTCAAACTTGTCTGGCTCTTGACGCTCTGGCCTTGTTGAAAAATCAAAGCATTCCGTCCAATCAACACTATAGTATTGGATTTTCTTAGCTTCTTCAAGTACTAATATTGCACCGGCACGACGTGGAGTTGCGTCAACAGCTACGATAACCATTGAATCAGCGGTTGCTGTTGCTGATTGCAGGGAATAAGCCCTGGGGGCAAAATCATATTGATTTGTTCTTTCACCGCCTGAGTAAGATTCTGATTGGACTCTTGACGGAGTGCGAAATGCATCACTTGCAGCACCAACAGCGGCCGCAGTGGCTACCACAGCGCCAACCCCAATAGCCACTTTTGTAGCTAAGTCCCACCAATCTGTGGAACCGAAATTGATAATGTTAACAAAAATTTTAGAAGAAAATGCTGATCAGATACAAAATACACATAGAAAAATGTAGTAATTTAAAAGTTTTTTTTACGTAGTTTCTTACCGAAAGCTTCTTCTTCATCTCTTCCATTGGGCGCTCGTCCAGCCATTTTCCTCAACGCGAAATCCCACTAGAATTGTAGAACTGCACCACAGTTACGATTACGAAGTCTTTTTGACCCGAAATAAGACAATGCCGAAGTACCAAAATTGTCGAGGCTTATATAAGTAATCTAAATGAGAAACTAAACTGGGCTTTAAGCGATGACATCATCCTAATGCTAAACAATGGTGATTAAAAATACTGTCAATATTTGCAACACCGAGACAATAGATATTTTACAAATAAAGGTAGTTGTATTTGCAGTAATCTACTCATTTTATCGCAATAATAGTGCTAGATAATCTAGTTATTTATCACATTTGAATGTGAGACTCATAATTGACTGTCCAGCTATCTAAAAACTTTTTTATGTATTTCATATTGTATACAACCCGCACTCATTATACAGGAATTCTTTCTTATCTCAATTTGTTCGTATTATGTAAATACATGAGGTCATTTTGGCTTTGTATTCCTCGATATTTTTGGAACTTTGTAATATCATTGTGCAAATGATGATATAATTTTACATTTACAGTGGATTTAAAGTATTGTATTTGTCCCGTATTTGCTTGAAATGTCTCGTATGCTCCGTTACACAATGAAAATTTACTTTGCAGTTTTGTGACCGTTGATAGTGTTCCTTTTGATTAAGAAATATCAATCAATGACCCTTTGGTACAGAACAGGGCCGTAGTAAGTGATAGACCAGCAAATAGAGTTTACCTACCTATTCAGATTGTACTCTACAAATGCAGCGATGTTACATTGTCTACGAAAAACTTGTCTGTGTAAATAAAACGTGTAACACTCATTGAAGTAGCGAGAAATGTCGGATTTTTGTCCAGACTAATCCCCTGCTCTGGTGACTTTATATAATAATTAATCCGCCACATTTGTCAATTTAAGAATACAGCTTATGCAATGTATGCAAGAATCGATAGATAACTTTACCTGTGCTGTGTGTTTATACTTATTCTTAATCCTAAATCTACACAAGATCTTATACTACATAAGCCAACAGAAACGTTTAGGATTAATAACGATGCATCTGTGCAGCAGCTGCATAAATGAACTGATCTGCGCTTAAATATTAATCTGTATTTCCAGATTAGAGTGACCGCAACACAAATATTTTTCATTTCAATTTTAAAGACCACCTGAGACACAGCATAGGTAAATAGATAATACGATTTTTTAAATAAAGTTTTTAGAAATGAAGCTTTCACCAATACTAGCATTGGTGTTAATAGGATGTGCCATGTCCTGGGCGCATCTTTGCGCGCGTATTTATAAGCGCGGATCGAACACAGAAAGTTGGAATTTAACGCTGGAAGGCACGACCAGCGCAAACATCATCTTACCCCTTAATCAAGTTGGATTGTTAGCTCCAGAGTATCAATGTCGACTGGATCTTGGTTTAAAGATAAATGGTTCTTGGCAAGTTGGTTCATCACAGTTCAAGCTGAGGCGTGACCAGCAAATGAACATCCGATATG
>VNWX01001864.1:0-13753 GCA_009869905.1 Ceratophysella communis | reverse complement strand
GTTTTAATATAATGCTTAAAAAGTACATTACTTATATCTACAGTGCCTTATAAATTTGCATTTTATCACGAAATGGTGTCATGGTCATGAGTGACAAGCTTTTACATTTTAAACAGATTTCGGGGCCTTGTTGTGTTGACGCCGCTTTTCGTTATTTTTGTAGCATAAAAGACAGCCACTACCTTACTCGACATCTACGACAGCATCATCTGACATTGCATTTTTGCCACACGTATTCGAAATGTAAACTAAAATACATGTCACGGAGCGTGCTTTCGTCGAGATTCCAAATGCTTCGTTTTTCGTACATAACGAGATATTACAAATAAAATAACCCCGCCCCAGTGAAAGATAATGGAGTCGGAGAAAATGCCCTTAAGCCTTTTTCCATTTTCAAATTCAACTTTTTTCTGTAAGCCTACGTGCAGGCTGTGCTCGGTCGCACTCAAAATTGAGCCCTTAAATCGGAATCGCATGAAAAAGCACGAAATCAGTTAGACTTTTACAGTTAGCAATTTTATTTTTGCAAATTTAATTTATTTCGAGTTTTTAAAATTTATTGTTTGTGCATTGAAACACCTCTTCGTAGCTAGCTTTTAAATTAAAATAGCTTACCTACCTACCGTCTAAAAAATGAATTATGAGCTTTGTAAATTGGCCAATTTAATCATATTTATTTAAATAGCAGAAACTACAATTCACGAACTTGAAACTCAATCAGTTTAGCGTAGCGAAAGGAATATCCGTCCTCATTATGCTCTACAGCGCTCGACGTAGTGCATATTCTAATTATATGACTATAACTCAAGACTGGAAACATTGGAAATCCGGTCAAATGGTAAGTTTTAAAAAAAAATAATTAGGGCTGATCTTTTGAGTACCTACCGGAGATGATGTTACAAACAAAAAGAAAAAGCTACTTAAAAACGCGTAGCTTGAGTAGCTACATCCCTACTGAACTTTTGCTAGGATACATATTCTAATTAGTAGAAAACCCCACAGTCAAGCAACATGCAAAACTCTTATTTCTACAACTTTCGTTAGTTTCTTCAGGTAATTATAGAGAAAAGCAGAGAATACCTATTTTCATGATCAATAATATGGATCCCCTGTGAAATCTAGGCATGGGCATAGACACCATCCAATTTAAAATAGAGGTCTTGTTGCATAGCAACGCATCTTACACGACAGGATTTGCTTTTGCGTTCAACTAATAGGCAGAATCCTAATTCTTATTAATCATTTGGTTTGGAGACGGTTGTGCCGCAAATTTTCGCAAAATCGGCTTATGCGTTCTCGGAATTTAGGTCAAATTAGGCTGTTAAGCTGCTACACTTGTTCATGACCAAAGAGCACTGTTCGATGACTTCCTCCAATTGATTAGATAAATTCTTCGAATTCCCAGGGTGCTTTGAGGTCAGACCTGTAATAACTAATAACGCAAGCACGCAGCTGGACCGATGGACCAACTTCTAGAGAGCCATGTCATACTGCTGCCCTGTGATCCTAGTACGAACATTGGACATGTCCACTTTATCCAACATTTCGAGCGATAGGTTACAAATCAAATCCAAGTGTCTGGTTATTAGCAATCATAAGCCCAGTACGAGACGGACTCAGGAGGTATCTCTCCATGAGCAATTTGGTAGATTGCTGGGCAAGAGGTGGAATGTTCTCTGAATTCTCTAGAGTCAGAGGAAACTGACCAGCAGCGTTTTCAGGAAATCCAAAATCCGCCTCTGATGCACAGCCCAGCCGAAACGAGCTACGTCTTTGATCCCTAATCTCCTCTCCATTACGTACGTGATATGAGTTCCAGGATGGGTTGGTCAATCTTCTTACCATTTACCGAAATTTCGGAGCGGACAGCGTACAATTTGTTAGCAATTCTGGGTAACTACCAAAATTACGGCCAATTAAAAAACGAAAATTGAGATTGGTCTCATAGCGAAATTTTCCGACAGTTTAATATTCAAAGCCAAAATTACCAGCGAGCCGAAACGGTCTATCTGAATTGACTTGCATGCTCAGGTCTATGCCATATGGCCACGTGAGAGCTTTTCTTATCGGCCCTCGTGCAGATAACGAGAAGGGTTACTAGAGAAATACTTGATCAACCGCATGAGGTGGGTCGATAATATGTGGATCGGATATGAATTGAGAAGTATCTATTACAAATTAGAAGTACACTAGAGCCGCCGCTTTCACGTTTCATGCCCACACCCTGGCTAGACACGCTGCATCAGCTAGAGAAGATAGGATCTAGCTGTCTCAGGTTATCCATGTATTAGTTACCTAGCCCCGTGCTCAGTATTGCTTTTGTTGACTTTCTCCTATGCTCTTAGCGTTGCACTAGCTTATCCTTATCCCAGCTTCCTTGCTCCTGGCAAGGGCTTAATTTTCTTCAAGACTTCCAGACTCTTCCAGAGAGTAAACACATTCAGGTTCTATTAGAATACTTCCCCTTTCATTTTGCATGGGAACTTTTCTCTCCATTAGGATTATAAGTGGAACGTAAGAAAAGAAGCCTTTGGCTATTATTCTGTACAGCTAGCTCAGTGCAACAGTGTTTATATGGGGAATGCGAGATAGAGCTTATTTCTTTAAGCCACCGTTAGCATGATGGAAAAACCACGTTACAGGCTACATTAGTTAATTTAATGCTCTTTCAACGTGCGCACGTGAGCTACAGCGGAACTCATAATACGAGGCAACCTAAGCATTTTAAGTGGAAAATGCTTCATTCCTTTACATAAGGTAAAATATTAAATTTGGTTACCGTATTTGAATTTATAAATTACTTTAGCTGGCATTTGATCAGCAGATATCGTGATGAAGTGCGCGTTACAAAATTTTGCGCTTGTTTCGTTGAAAGCACTACTTTAGCCATGAATTCGACCGTATTTTTCAAAAAGCACTTGTCTTGCACGTCTTCAAATCCCAATCCAGCCTTAAATCAAGCTGAAGCGATTTAATACCAGTCTACCAACTAAATTAAATTGCCTATCCTTGACGATTAAACAAATAACTTAGCCTTATCCAATTTGCTAGCCCTATACACTACACCGGCATTAGAGCCGCATCCCTAAGTAAAATCCGAAATCCAATATCGCCTCGGTGGACGTGGGGGTACACAACATGGTGGTAGCGGAAAGTCATTAAAGCTTCGACAGGGAGCATTAGTGAAGAAGGCTGAAGGATGTGGTGGCAGGAAATCTTAATTAGTCCACCACTAAATTGTGAGCATGGCCTAGGAGTTCGTGTCCTATTTATACATACTTTGAGCGAAAAAGTCAAGCTGGGGAAAGCACACAGGCTTCAAGCTGGAGAAAATTCATTTCCACACTGCCTATGCCTACTAAGCTGAAGAGGCTCAAGTCTCACAGCATCTCACCTCCACAAGGAAAGCACTTATAACGCTTGGCTCCACTGTAAAGTTGAAATCTTATAACAGAAAGCTGTGAGGAAACTGCAAACAAAATTGAGCTTTCTTTCAATCAACGTTCGTGCTACGTATTTACTCTCACCTGTACCCTGCTACATACACTGCTTTCCGTAATGCATAATTAGCTGCGATTATAATATAACGCTTTTTTGGCATTCTTTCGTGTGCAAAATTTTGTGCTTTCGTATTTTATTGATTTAACCTGGAAAAGTTAGAATTTAAATGAGTTTATTATTAAAGTAAAGTATATTTGTCGGGCCGTATATTAATTTTTTTGCCGATGTATCAGGTAAAAGCTTCGATATTTTAAATTTTGAAATTTGCACTAGTTCCTGGTTTCCATCGTAAATGAGCTCTTCTAAGCGTTACATTTTACTAGCATTTATTGAGTTTATAGTTAGATTAAACAGTTTGGACAGGTTAAACAGGTAGTTTGAGATGATTTTAAATTTATGGAGATCAAGACTTTCACCGGAGGTAGTTTTGTGATCGCTCTCTAAAAAAATAATTTCATTAGTCTAAATATATAAATTCCTCCAAAAAGGCGTAAGTTGAGCACACAATGAGACGATTGCTCCGGGATGCGCATTTATGGTATATCTGCTGTGGTATTAAGTATTCTGTAGTATACTTTGCATTCCTTCAAACGGAACTTAATTAGGCTGAAGGAAGGAGGAAAGTCTGAGTTTGACTGATTAGGAAATGAGGTTAAGTTGCTTTAGAACAAACCTAGTACCTATACCACCCCCCTAGTCATTGGTCGGAGTCGGAGTTCTATAGTTTGTTTGAGCAAGCAGTATCTGAGGCGAAGATGCGTGCGTAAGCATTCAAACCTTTTATTCTTCACAGTTTTTACAGCTTTCTCCTGCTGTTTTATATGTTAACCTGACGTATTACTCCTTCTAGGCAAATTTTAATTACATCAAAGTGGTTACGTTGACACCCACATATACCTAGTACTTTATTATTTCAGTTCAGTCGTCCTTGAGCTGAAGAGGTGTTAGGTGTTAGATCCAGACTTCCTGGATCCCGAGGGCAATTTTAACGCCTTCAGGTTGGGTATAATTCGGCCTAAAAGGACGGGTAAAAGCTGCATTGTAAATATTGAAATTCCCGCCACCAATCCTTATCGAGCTAAACGAAGGTGCGCTGAACCGGAACAGCCCTTGGATCTTGGATATGTCCTTCAGGTTAATTGGGCTTTCTAGTTCCTAGCAACAATTTTTGTTTTACTAAAGTTCAATTTAAAAAAAAAACCAAAGAACAACATTTTTTAGATTTGGCACACATTTGTTTTTTTAAACACTCTGCAACCGCAAACCTTGCAGAATGAACTAGAGGCCCGTTCGCTGATCCTAGAAACAACGTACAAAGCTCCAGAGCCCTTAATACAGAAATCTCTGGTGAATTGTAGACACACGAAGAACACTATGCGTTGAATTAGGACCAAGTGAAGCACTGGGCTTAATTTTAATCCCTTGGATTTTATTAGTCTAGACGCCAAACTCAGAGTCATGATTTATGGCATCAAAGGTTTCAAACCCATCATGAAGCTACCGATCTAGATTTTGATGGCTACTAAAACTCAAGGACTCTACGGTTCACTTCTGTAGCAGCAGTCTACAGTACAAAAAAATCCTCAAGCACGAATTTGAGTGGGAAGTATAAAATAGAAACTATAGGAGATGATCGGATCGCTTTTGCTACAACGATTTTCTATAGAAGAACCAAACCTAGACAAAGGAAAACATTAGCACGGAAAAAATAGGAAGATATAAAATAGCCCTCGACCTGATGAGTCGGCCTGAAGACTCTGGATCGATTCAAAAGGGCTCTAAAACTTATCATTAGTGCATTGTGTGAGAAGAACGAATTGGAGCTCATCTCATCTCTTTTTCAAGGAAAAACTCGTTGTACACCTGTTACCGTGCATCCAAGAATTTACCTCGAAATCCGGCTGATTTTGATCTTTCATCCTGTTAAGGTTATAAATTTACCTTTGCGTATAGTGTTTTCGTTAACCAAAAGTACGCAAGTACTATTGGGTTATTTGATTTTTCTGCATTTCCATAATACTTTTCTCAGAGCAGAACTAGACCTGGTAGCAAATTAGACATTTTTGCGATGCCTGACGCCCTTTTGCCCATTTGCAATCGGAAATGGACAAAAATGCATGAATTCACAAATCGAAATTTTCAAAGCTAACACCTTTCCTTCTTCCGAAATGCTTTTGCCCCAATTTGCTAATGAACCTAACGCGTACGCTAAAGAAGCTATGAATAAAAAACAGCCTTGATTGAGTATTTATTTTTCTTGAGTGTTTTAGTGTACGTAATTTGTGCATTTCTCCATGTAATAAATTCGTAGTACTTCTGCTTTATACTCTACTCTACTGTACTTCAGTATTTTCCCTTGAAGTAATTTTTCGAGCACTACTATAGGTAGTCGTAATCCGCTTTGATCTCTTGAGCTTCAGGTCGAAGAACTAATTTATATAATTATGTTATAGGATTTTGCCGAATTTTTATTTCAGCGTGAAGCAGAAGCGCTTGTAAGTTTCGTGTGAAATACGGAAATAATTTTTCATGATTTCAAGGCAGGTTAGATTTAAAGTTTAAAAAATTGAGTTTACATTTGCTAACGATTTAGAATTGAAATAATGATAGTTATTGGTAGTCACAAGAATGTCTAATGCAATCTCAGGTCAACCCCTAACTACCTTCGGCTGATTTCTCGCGTGCCAAATTTACAGTGAAAGTCCAAACCGAAAAAACACGATGAATTTCTGTAATACTTGTATTGTGGTCCAGCCAGAGTCCAGCCAACCGGAAAGGATCCTTGACGATAAGAATCCCAAATGAAGAAGAGCTGAAGAAGTGAAAATGAGCAGAATGTGCAGTGAAGCAGGTGGATCATAAGTGTCACTTCAGATCTCTTCCTTGCCAACGGCGGAGTTTCAACAAAATATTATTCTATTTTCTATTTATTGTATTCCACTTTATAGTTCTCAGAAAAACGCGTGACGCACCAGCAGCTGTCTCTATGCAACGTCAAGAGACTGTGTGCATGGTGATAATGAAGGCTGAATGGCATCTATCAAGCAAGCAAGCATCTTTCTCCTATAGTTTAACTGGAAGCTGGAACAAAAATTGATTTCCAGCTTTTTTCTCCAGGCACACCAAAAAATCATTATTATCTCTTACACGTATCAGCAACGACGAGGAAGAGCTATAAGCTTTCTAAAAAGTCAAAACGTGGGTTTTCAAAGAATGCTTCCCAACTTCTCGTTAAATTATAAAAGGCTCGGGTATTCATAAGCATGACATGAGAATGCGAGCATTTTATATATGTTATGGTTTGGAGGCAAAATATTCTGCTATGCAAAAACCGCAAAATTGATGACTACAGAGAAATGACTACCTGATGAATTGCCCATTACATAATCGCCAAAAATATTCATTACAAGTAATAGCTCTTTCTCCAGGCACACCAAAAAATCATTATTATCTCTTACACGTATCAGCAACGACGAGGAAGAGCTATAAGCTTTCTAAAAAGTCAAAACGTGGGTTTTCAAAGAATACTTCCCAACTTCTCGTTAAATTATAAAAGGCTTGGGTTTTCATAAGCATGGCATGAGAATGCGAGCATTTTATATATGTTATGGTTTGGAGGCAAAATATTCTGCTATGCAAAAACCGCAAAATTGATGACTACAGAGAAATGACTACCTGATGAATTGGCCATTACATAATCGCCAAAAATATTCATTACAAGTAATAGCTCAGTTAAACCTAACCTGACAGGCTTAGAGCGATCAAATCAATACCATTGTAACCCAAGGAATAATGCAAAAATTAGGAATCCAATATGACCATGTTAGAAGTTATTGAGCGTAGGCGGCAGCCGTTTCTAAAACTAAAGATAAGACGTTCATTCCAATCTCAATCTCAATCTTCTTGGTAGAGCAAGAAGACAAGATGTTGGTTGTTGGTATTTGTTCAGAAGCAGAGCGAAATGAAGGAAAGGAGAAGAGTAACAAGAGGCTTCTTTTTTTGTCTGATTTCAATTGTAAAGTGTAAAAGACTTTGATGAGAAAATAAAAATGAAGAGACAAAAGAAAGAAGACGGAAAGGCAAGGAAGATGACGAAGGAGCGGAAAGTGGAAATTTTTTTAGTTCTAGAAAAAATCGTCGCAGGGGTATCCTTTGGAGGCGATTTGGCGCACATTAAATGCGCGTTTCATGGTCGAGAATTTTTAGCAATTAAACGGGAACACTGCCGAATTTCCGATTTTTCGGAAGCTTTGAATTTTAAGGCTAAAAATCCTTGCAAAGATGTGTATTACATGTAAGATGCAAGTATTAACCAAACCTGGCTTAATTCGTCGGCGCAATTCTATCGCCCGAAATTGTCGGATTTCGTGAATTTAAAAATCCGTTAGACTCCTCTTCACTCAACTCAGCTTCAGTATATTAAGCAATACGGCAGTCAACCCAATTTAATTTCTTCTCTTTTTCCCTCTCGTTCTCTCTTCCACTTCGATTCCTTTCTATTAGCACTTCCGTTCTCTCTTTGGTACAACGGCGGGCTGCCGCTACTACAGTCGTCGTAGGTGAAAGTAAAAGAAAGCCAAGCACGATTTATAAAGGGTCTTGCTGAACCAATTCCAAAAATCGACAAAGCAAGGGTGCATCAATTCTTAAGCCTTGCGACCCTAACCCTTCGATATAGTAATAGTATAGCGTTCGAACCAATTAATTTTTTTTTACTGAAGAAAGTATTTATTTCGTGCTTTCAGAAAGAGCATTAGTTCTTGCAACTAACGAAATGGTAGTACTTGTTAATTTAAAATTCGAAAAATGCTGCGGTGAGCGGGTGAAAGTACGGAGTCGGTATTTCAATAAATATCATTTCCATTTGCTTGTCATTTTTAAAAAATCACAATAGGACGGATAGGTAGCTGGAAAAATTGGTCGGTGAAAGCAGCAGCGCATATTTAAGGCAGCAACTGGTATATATTTGAGCCGAACACTGATCCAGTTCTATGTTTAAAGTACCCAGCATAGTTCCAACTAAAGAATTCTTATCTCAACATTTTAATTATTGAACATTATCATGATTAGCTATTGCAATTTTAATTATTCTGCTGTTAGACAAATCTAATCTTTTTTAAATGCAAAAATATCTTTAAATAATTTAAAAATCGTTTTTCAAAATTAGTCTTGCCGAGTTGGCTTAAAAACTAAGCAAATAATTGTTCTCCGTCATGCTCACCCTGCATCTGTTTAACCGACTGGCTTTCGGGTATAATTCCTAGGCGCCACTCCGAAAAGTGTTGGCGTACGTGTAAGCCAGACGGGACAAGAGTTAGACTACGAAACTGAAATAGGCAATAAACTTTCCTTCTGGATTTTACTACCTGTCTTTTGAGTGGGAAGTTACCGACAATGATTTTGGGGTCGACTCTAGAAAGCTAGAAGAGGCGACGTGCTCTCAAAAGGAAAAGTTGTGTGGCTCATCTTGGAAATCTGGGTTCTCTTTGTATAGAGAGATAGTTTATTTTTTATACTTCATTTAATTTCATGGGCAAAAGTGACGGCGTGGAATCTGGAATCTCTTCTCTTCTGCCCCACCAGCATCTCACACCCATAGACAGGCAGGGGGACAAGTGGTGTAAAGACCGTGAAAGACTTTCCCCAGTACCCTTTCCTTGCCCGCAAGTTTCAGGTTGAAGAGGAGAAAAGTGCTGGGTTCGGAGAAAAGTCGGGTCACGTCCTTTGGTAAGTAATGGCTAAAACACTCTTCATTGCCTGCACTACTACGTACAGTAACATAAACGGAGTTTCTACCATTGCAATAGGTGCTCAGGGTGGCTCAAAATCTACTGATATACAGGTATTTACTGGGAAGTGAAGCGCAAAAGGACACCCACCTAAATAAATATCTGTTGAAAATTTCAAAATCTTCAAGCGGGGTCGTAAAAAAAGTTAGTATGCTCAAAAGCTGTAATATTGTGTTAACAAATGCGTTCGACCTTTCGACATTTTGGCATCTCGAGCCTGAGAAAAATCAAATTTTAGCTGCATCGAAATTTAGGTTTTTGAATTATTGAAATTCTGGACCCCAGAAACGCCGGAGCATTCCCAATTTTGAAAAATTATTTCCCTGAAATTACGAGTTTAAAAATTCCTTAATTCAAAAATTTTGGTAGATCATAATTTTTCGACAAAATAAACCACTCAAAATCACAAAAACTCTAAATGAATAATTTGTCTACGTAAATTTCAAAGATTAAACGCAGGTTTACAGTTGGGCACATCAACGTTTCCTGTTTCTTTTACTCCGGCGAATTTCAACTTTAAAATCCACTGAAGTTTCTGCTCTACCCTGTATAAATGGAGCAAGAGCAGGAGGTTATTGAAGAGAAAGTGGTGAACCAGGACCCTAGCACCTTAACCAATAATAGTATAATAGTGCTATTAGAACTTGAAAGGACAAGTGGACTGGCAATATGTTTCTGATAATGCTCAAAACCATATTAGTTGAGCACGACTGGGCTCTGGAGTCTCTATAAATCCCTTTGTTGACACTCTTTGAAATTGTTTCACCCAACAACCCAACCCCCTTTCTCTCTGCTTTCTCTGCTCGTCTCTGCTTCTTCCATAATCTGAATAACCTCGCAGACTCCTTCTCCATGTAATGTATTTTGCTTACAGCTGTAAAACCCATTTCTATGATTGAATTTCCACTCAAGTATTCCATACTGCAGCTTGGCCTCTACTCCGCTCTTTGGACTTGCATCGTGCATTAGTGAAATAAAATACAAATAATCCTTTGATGTACGAACTTCGGAGTCTGGTCTAAGGATTCACATTCACAATATGCTCGTAAATTGTAGTATTAGCAACGGGGTTTTTGAGGCTCAATTTATGGCAAAGAGGAGTCCATTATTAACTCCAGTGCTCAGTACAAGGTATAAGACAGACGGGAACTACTGGGAGTACTGTAAACATGAAGTCTGGAGCGTATAACATGCCATGCCACAGTTTGGAGCATGGAAATAATAAATATGCTCCATTCTTCCGTTTACGTGGGCTGAAGCACTTGGTTCCCGCAATAGTGTTTCGACGTTCCAGCTCACTTTGGAAAGAGACTAAACATCTGCTGGTCATCATCATTTTTACTTGAGGGCTTCAAGCTCCTTTATGGTACTTCAAATCAAAGCAATGATAAAACGCGATTATAGCCGAGGTAAGTGCCTAATCTTGTTCGTTGAGTTTGGTAGATGGAAAGGCTCTCACGAAAAATGTGCTAGTAAAATTTGTAAATTTTAGTCGAATTTGAATTTGGTCAAAGGTCAACCAGCCGGAAGTATTCTCGAATCCTGATATAGTGAATTTTTCTAATAAACAATTGGCAATATGCGTTAAACTGTTGCTCTTGAATTCTTGATCGATTGAAACCACTTTGCCTCGGATTAGGAAATACGCAACTTCCGGTGAAAATTTTATTCCCATGTTCTTACGCTTGATTTTTTATAACATCAGGAAAATTTGGAGGAAGCTTCGAAATACCATTTCCGGTTGATACATGTAGTTCATACAGCTAATGCCCTAGGTTCCACATGACAATAAAAGCCAGCACTGTATTTGCTAAGTCAATTACCCCATGAAAGTAACCTAATTTATTGAAGTGCACTACTGCCTGTCCAAGTGAAGCTTACCTAATACACCATTTCCGGTAGTTCCTGCCTCTCACTTGTTCTATGGTAGCTTTGCACTTAGGCCAGGTTCATCCTACAATACATTTTACGAAATCAATATTCGTCTGTGTATCAGTGCCAACGGCTCGAGCTTCAGTTCATATCTAAATCGTGGTCAAGTGAAAAGTGTACATGTCCAGCCCATCGTCGCACTTCACGTTTCCAGCACAGGCAAGCCAATTTCGGTTTTTGGCAATGGATCAGACCAGACATACGGGACTTTGTCAACAGAGCTAATTCTACAGAAACACACAATGGACCTGGCTCAAGCACGGCCACCTGTTCGTGCTCAGCTAATACTAATAGGACTAGATAATTTAATTTCAGAAGCTTTTTGGGGTCTCAGGCTTCTAGCTACACAAACATTGCTTAGTCTGGCCTCTGGCCCTGTGCTCATTAGCTGCCTAGAACCCAGATACGCTGAGTAACGGCTTGGCTTTAATGGGCTTTTCTCCGTAACGCCATGCCAAGCCTTGATTTGAGCGCCCAGTCCGGCTACTGTAAACAAAGGGTTGTGAAGCGAAAGATTGTTTAAAAATTTGCTAAAAGGCTATGTGTTCATGTAAAAGGATATGCCCAGCCAGGTACGCCGACTACTTCTGCCGAAAATTCCATAATATTCCAAGCAGCATAACTTTCATTTTCCAGGCGAGTTGAACTCGACACTGGTCCCATCAGTTATGTCCACCTACCGATTCCGAGCTCGGGTTTCTAAGCTCTAAATTCTGCTATATGTTAGCGGATACGGCCTAAACTTACTGTTTTGTTTTAATCCCTAATTAGAAACTAGATATTTACGAAATGCTATTGTGCGCTCGGCATTTGTACCCTATTTGCCAGGTAATACATTTTACAAGACAGTGATTTATTTGCAGGTGTGTTAATAGTCAACCATTAAACACTCGCAAAACGCTTTAATGAGTTTTTGCGTATCTTAAAGGCAAAAATATTTTTAACATGAACTTTCTCCATAGCGAAGACGAAATACGTTTTACCTGTGAAACATCCGGTTTTATGTAACATCGTAATTTCATCGGACATACCTCTATTGTGTAAAAAAAAATACAGGAAAGGCCCAAGCCTCAACATAACCCTAATCCCATAGCCATACTAACCATGACCAGGTTTTTCCATAATTCGCTTTATCTTCTTGACGAAAGGAGAGTTGAGTCGTATTTCTGTGCATGTGAAATGAGGGAAAGGTAGGGCGAGAGCATAAATGTTAGATAAATCATGAAACACGGGGAGTTATGAGATACTCCTTCTGTGGAACAATAAATGTCATACTAGCCGTCTATACTCCCTCCACACACTCACACACGCTCAAGCCGCCAGTCGACGACGGCTAGAGAATAGCATTAACCGAATTCCAAAGTATAAGTTTTAAGCAAACCAGTCAGGCAGGGCCATTGTTCATCTGTTCTGTATACAGAGTTTCATAGGTGGAATTACTGAGAGAAAGTCTATGGCTCGGAGAGCAGTGGTGAAAGGCAATCTGAGCGTTTCACCATTCCAAATGCAGGGCGAGGGGTGAGCCGTGGACGGACATTTCGTTCTGAACGCGTTGGGATATCGAATCTTCACTGATCGTGCGACTGGCGATCGCATGGGCCTTTCGTTAGAAAAGCCTTATTTCTAGTGGCTTTTGATTACTCAAGTCTATTTGCAGGAAATTCGTGACCTCACAACCGGCGACTGGAGTCCTCGTGGACTTTACGCATTATTTCTGATCAAATGTCGTCCCTGAACAGTCTTGTTACCGCAACGTGACATTGGACTGGGATTTTGAGTCTAGGTAGAGCAGACACATACGTCAATGTTATTTAATACGAGTCGAGACATTAAATCTCCAAAATAATAGTCTCATTGTCAGTAATGAAAACTATTTTTTATCTTGGCTGCACGTACCTTCATGTAACTGAATCCCGGTGTACCCTGGATTCTGCGTTTCAACAAGGATAACAACGTTAGAGATGCATTATATTCCTGCACAATTCACAATTCACAAAGATGCTGTTTTCTCGATGATGAGAATTCCTATTGCCATTCATGACTCTCGAGCGTCTGCATAAGCGGATTTGAAGCTGAAAAGCCGTGTATAGTGTATCGTGAGGGATTTAGAATATTCTGCAACTTATAATTCGCCTCAAAGGAACCAGCACGGTTTTCTACTTTTTAAAGCATCTGACTTCGTTGTTTTGATTAGAACATTAATCAAAAACTTCCATGGATGCATTTGAGCGGATATAAAGTATAAGTTATCTTTGCCAGCCGAATATAAGTTATTTTGCCATTGTCACAAAAATATTTAGTAACTAAAATGTATTTAAACTATCGCCCGTATGCTTAATTTTAAAAATAACAGAGACTTTACGTTACAATAGCAATTTCGTGTGCTTTTTGTAAGAGTAGAGGCTTAACCCTTATAAAAAAGTCGCTACAAAGTTATTGGAACTTAAAGTCGACGGAATCACCTGCCTTGACTTGAGGGGCTACTGCACTATACTCAACTACTGACTCTAAATACCTACTAAAAGTTTCTG
>VNWX01001863.1:0-13756 GCA_009869905.1 Ceratophysella communis | reverse complement strand
AGGTCGAGCGGTTGGACAGGACATCTATAACCTGGCACTGCTTGACCAATGATACCAGCTGGTGGTACGTAAGCCCAATTATGATTCTGGGACATTTTTTTCTGTCTCGCCAATTCCTTCTGACGACGTTTACCAAATTCAGAATTCTCGACTTCTTTTAAGTTCGCCTGACGATCTTCTTCCGAAAGAATTGAAAGGGTGCGAAAGGACTTCATTATTCGATCGAATTCGGCCTGGTTTAGGCCTGTCATTTTTCTTTCGAAATTATTCGAACGAGCAGCCTTTAAAGTAAAATTCATAAACATTAGCACACCTTCAGCACTTAATGGTTGCTGCTTAATAGGTTATCTAAAATTGAATCAGCTTTTACCCAACTGGAGAAAACCAGACTTAGAAAAGCTGCAGATGTGAAACCGTTGTGCAGCAACATCCGCTTCAAAATACATTTCGATAACAGACAATAAAACCCTTGAAAAGTAAATATTTAGTTAAGAATTTGAACTGACTCGAAACTCGAACACCCTGAAAGTTCAGTACATTGAGACCTATTTAGCTTAGTCAATGCATCTAACCTCTAAGTAGGTTATAAGAACTTTAGAATGGAGATTTGACCGCATTCAAATGGAAAGCTGTATAGTGATTAGCACTATTTCCACGAAATCAAAGTTGTTTGCGCTTCGTGAAGTTTGTTGAACTCAACTCTTACTAACCAGCTTGGCACAGTTTACATTCCTAAATACTTCCTTCTGCACATTTAAAAACATTCAGGGTCAATGACTTGCAGGTAAAACTGGGACAATTACAAGTCATGAGTAATAAGTTACAGAATGGCTGAATCCCACAGGTAGCTACAAGGCGAATCGAATCATGACCCAAATACGTATAAAATTAACCATTAATCGAGAATAACAGTTATGATGCTTCAATGTATTTGCTTCTCTGGAAATACTAGTGAAATAAACTAAAATGCTTAAAATTTGGTGCTATCATTGTATTTACAAAATTTTAAAAAATGTACCAAAATGAATAATTCAAATAATTTCAAAACCTTGTTTGCATTAAATTTGCAATTACAAAATATTTCTTTGCACAGGCTAGGCTTCCATTTCAAACGACTAATGCTCCCAAGGCTTAAACCATTATAAATCTATCCTTTTATTTTCAGTTAAACGTTGCAAGGATTTTTTTTTTAAAAATTCTTCAATTATATAATTTTTGGTAAAGGTAAGGCCATGTAATACTTGAATAAACATTTCGAAAAATTGCGAAAAATACTTGTCTTTATTTTTAAGAACCTGTGAATTGTATCACACCGCACACCGCACCACCTCCTTAAATATTCCAGCAATTGTGTAAAGCTTTAACTTAACAATCCTCAAACCAACATTGGGTAGGGTAGTGCTTCATCCATTGGCCACGCAATCTAGCTGGTGAAAGTAGAAATAGTGAGGCCCCTCCAAGGAGAGAAAGCCCGGGAGTTCGTTCTGTAGAAAGTAGGTGATGCTGCTGACTACCAAACTAATTCAGGATTTAGGGTGAGTTTTTGCATTTTGGGATCAGGCAATCCTTATGTGTTTGCATTGCCTACCCGTATCTTGCACCACCACCAGAAAGAAAAACCGAAAACCCCAAGTTTCTCTCTCCTTTCCTCGTGCTGAGAGGCGTCGGTGGGAAAGCGGTTTTTTTCTCTTCTTGAAAATCTGAGCCTCCGTTCGTCGTCTCCACGAAATTCCTTTCCTATTGTCATCACTGCATTGTTAAGGAAGTGGAGCCGAAAAATATTCTCTCGTTGTCATCTTATCCCTTTCAAATCATGCAAATGACAATGAACAAGCGTTTTAAGAAACCCGAGCTCCAATGACACGTAGTAGAACAATTTCTAGCACCTGGTTCCTTTGTTTCCGTTTGCGTGCAAATATTCACAATCACTTTGCTATGACAAATACTTTCCCTGTTTTATTTCCTACAGATTGGGGACTCTGTAATTAGGGCTGTGTACGTCTACACGACATGACACTCCTGCGGTTGGACTATTCCAATGTTTTTCATGAAATGAACTCATATAACTTGTCTCCAACTGAGAACAGGAACATGCGATTCCGTGATTAATACATATTCGCATTTTGTTGTATCAGTCTGCGTTTCTGCAGTACAACAGCTTCAGGTCTAGAACAATGCCTACAAGGTTTTGTGATTTAACAAATTGAATTTATTATCTGGATCTGGAGGCTATAGCACTACAAAATAATTTGTTACTGACAAAATATTTGCTCTACAACACAGCTACGAAAGTCTCATTGAATAATTTTGCAACTATAATGTACATTATGCAGAAATCGTCGTCAAATCAAAACACCAGAAATTGTTCAGAAGGAAATCAAAATCCTCCGTTCTATCAGTGCAATCCCAAGAGACGTCTAGTATTCTGGAATACAGAATAAACATTCGGAAAGTGAAATAGAAACCCTGGGTCATAGTTTATTGAGTTTCAACGGAAATATACATTTTGCATTGGTGTTGTGTTGTGACTCTGCCACGTTCATAGTCCAGAGTCAAGTTTCAGTCAGAGTAATAGATACAACGTGTCTATCTATAAGCTCAAAGACCCGGATAGGCTAAAGTAGTGGAGTGGATATTTGCATGTAAATTGATGGCTCGATCAAGGGAGAGGGAGCGAAGAAGATTATTCCGAACCGAGTGTCCCATCAATGGCCTTCCTCTCCAGTTCAGTTGCATTTGATTCGCCGCCGATTTCGCTAAACAGAAATATGGATAAATTGAAAAATATAGCGTCAAAATCTTTGCGAGTGGAATGATAATTGTGCTGAATTTGGAGCTTATATACGTTTTTATTTGTTGGACTTAAGAAGTATGGTGGTCACCTTGCCGTACCAAATTCACGCAGTGCGTTGCCCACTCCACTTTAGGAAAATAAGTCTGTCTTTCTAATCTATTTCTTGGTATAAGAGGAAGAGCGTTTATTCTCGTCTGAATGTCTAATGGAAGCACCTTCATCGCCGAGTAGATCAAGATCAAATGTCGTCAGTGCTCAGTGCCGCACTCCATTTCCTTCCCCGGGACATTTCACCCGTTTGTTGTCCTCTGCAGTTCCTCCGCCTAACGACCTGACTCCAGGCTGGAAACTGAGCTGGAATGGAGACACACACTCTGCCTTTGTTCGACGACAATGCTCCAGGAAGTGAGAATGCCGAGTTTTTGTGTCTTCCTTCCACTCAGAGGCGGAATAAGAAATACGAAATCTGGATTGGGGTTGTTGGGGCGAGAGACGTCCACATTCCTCAACGACGCTCGTAAATATATATTTGTCACCTGGAGTCACATGCTTCTAAATCATAATATTGAGATAACAGCAGGGAGGCTTTTCCTCTAAATGGAATTACCTAGGTACTCCGATATCTTGCCGTATTCGCTCATTCTGAAATTTTTCTCGCCAATCTGCGTAGGATTGTAATACGAGTGTCATCAACTTCATTTCATGATCTTTGCAAAAAAAATGCGTGAATGAATTTTAAAAACCTGAAGTCGCTTGACTGAAGCATACCAAGATGTTCTTCTGCCTTTTGATAATTTCTTAATCAAAGTGAATTAATTAACGGCAATTTCAATAACTTTTATGCTTGCGCGTTTTATCCACTGTACTGTGAAAATGACCCTTCGCAGCCATGATCAGTTTTCATTTTCAATCAAAACGACATTTCGTCGAAGGCCCATGCATTTTTTTTATTTATTGTCTTGAAATTAGTTATTTTAGAGGAGAAAGCAAAGAAACATTAACGCCTTGTACGTACAGAAACACTAGGCCATACTCTTTTGGTAGCCATGCGGCACACAGCAAAGTGCTGTAATCCAATACTATGTTTCCTATAAAAGTCCTATACTAGCTGCTCTTGAATTACATTGCGTCAGAATTATGGAAACACTGTCACGCATTTAGTCGTGTAAGCCTGGAAGTAATTAATTCCCGGAAATCACTGTTTCGGAAACAAAGACTCGTGTTACCGTGAAACGCAAGAAAAATGAAGCATGGTAAACACGACACGCCGAGAGAAATCTTTTTATTATACTACTCGGCTCTAGACTCACTGCTGCTATTAGAAAATTGAGACGAAAGCCCGCCCCGACTCCGGACCGGAAGCCTGAGCTGCAGGTATCCAGAGATACATTTAGAAACTATACTTACATCAATCTCTGTCTCCCCTATCCACGTCGTACCAGCAAAAGAAAACTTCATCACTTTTTAGAATGCTTCCTTCCATTGTCCTCCTTTTTTACTCTATTATAATATGACAACGTTAACTCTACTCCAGGGTTCATTTCAAAACTCTGCTAAAAGTCAGAGCCAGGTTGAATGTTGACTTCCGTCAGTTTAAATGGAACTTAAGGGTCCTATTACTGAATAATTAAGCCGTGGAAAGCTCTTATACTGTAAACATGTCGTATAAAAAGTTGAGCCCTTGTTTGTTTATTACTCTGTCACATTTTTGTGCGCTGAAAAAGGGCAAGCATATGCGTAGAGAGTCACCAGCCTTAACCATTTCAGTAATTCCGTTGGGGTGGCATTTCAGAATTTCAAAATGAGACTTGCCGGAGTGAATCAAGGCGACCTGAAAAGGAGTTTCTTCGCAATATGAATATTTAATACTCCGTCAATATTATTGTGGAGAAGCACGTTGGGAAGGTGAGGGGCGAGTGGAAGCGGAGCACGAGAGGTCATTTTGAGCTACATAATTAACAAGCATTCGTTTTTAGGTCATTGCGGGACTACCTTGGCAGGACCGTGCTGCAGGGCTTATTCGCCATCATTGTATCTCCGTTGTGAATATTTTAAATTTAAAATGTAAGCGATTTATGCTGTATTTTTCCACACTTAAGTGTACCAACGGATATATTTTCCGTGCATTTGACTACACAAATTTCGTAGCAGCGGGCTTCCCACACAATTTTGACTGAATTTAGTCGCGACGACCCTGAGCCTTCTTGGAGTGAAAGCGTGGAGAAAGTCAAGAGGAAAGGGTAATAGAAACAAGTCTATTTATGTACATAGCTATGTTGTGACGGATATTATGAAGGGAACGGTATGCTAAGAAGCAGTGGAGGCTGAGGCGTATTATTCCCTTGTGAGTTTTTCATTTTCTTACAACTTGACATCCAAGGAACAGTGTTCTCTTAAGGACACACTCTGGCATCTCCCGTTTTTAGAGTGGGCAAATATATTTTAAACAGAACATTCTTCCGTAACTTTGGAGCAGAAGTGTGTCTTTGGTGTTTTGACTCTTTATGGTACTCCATGGGAGTCATTGAGGTATTTACTTTACATGAGGATATGAGCGGATAAAGGGTTCAAAAATTGTTAAACCTCGGTTCATAAGAAAGCATCGTCTGAATTTTCTTCAACTTCTGTTTTGGGAGAAAGCATCTTCTCTGGAATCTGTTGATTAAGCATAGTATTGTTTAGGACGGATGAGTTCATGGCAAATTTGGTCACGGTTGTTCCTCTAGCCTAAAAAAATCGCAAAAAATGTATTTAAAAAACCAGACAAACACACATAAATGTATTTTCAATTATCACAAAACTGTATGAAAATAAAACCGAAGTCATGACGGGTTTTGGCGTGTAGTTGTAGTGACGGTTGTCCTGGGAGAGGCCTGAAACCAATCAACGCTTCTACAAAATACCTAGAATCTTAGAGAGAGCGTTTACTGCTGGCTCTCCAGAGGTAAAGATGCGTATCTGTAGAATTTAAGAGGATTTAAGACTGCAGGGAGCCTGAGCAAGAAGATGAAGGTTTTCACTTATGAGGCTGAGTGAGGAAGAAGCCGGCTTTCTCATTAGACTGCGGAGAGTAATTAATAAATTAACCTGCTGAGACAAGGCTGCCCGGCCCAGTGTTCCTCATGATTCCCGCAACTTTGTCTAGTAATAAGGATGATTAGACCTAATGGAGGCCTCATGGCGGGAAACCTCGGGATTATGCTAAGTTCTTCTCAACTAAACTTCGCATGTACCACTGGGCTTATGTGGATTTTAATTTGGAGCTCAGAAGTCTTCACTTTCTCTGCTCTATCCTGCAGCACTATCATGTGTTACCTCTGCTTTCACTTTATGCATAAGTGGGTTACGATTTCGCACATATCCACTCATTCTGGGTTTAGCCTATATTAGGCTATGTTACTTCTTGTGCTTACCTGAACCAAATATATGTACTATACATGCATTAAGTCTCTTTGGTGTTACTGAGTTTTTCGTAAACTGGAATGCAACATGGATGCTCGATATGAAAAATTTAACTTTATTTTTGTATTAGATTCATGGCATTATTCGCGTAGCCTTGGCAGAATCACTCTGAGGTAGTCAGTGATTTGCGCATTGCAGTTTGCTTGCAGATAATTTTCTAGCGTATGGGAATTATTTACTTGTCTTGAATGTGCTATTTCTTTATTCAGCGCGTCCCAGCCGTTGTTGTCATACATTATTGGTCAAAGCAGCAAGATCCGACTCCAGCTGGGAAGTTGGAAAATCCGAAGAAAGTAAGGGAAGCCTGACTGTAGTTTACGGGAGTGTTGCCAGTGGTGTGAGGCTGACGTAGGGCTGCATGTGTCGTTGTCGTCTCCCGCCTGCTGCTCCTGTTCTCCTTTTGTATTATTAATTACTCCTACGTTGTCTTGCCCAAACACCAAGACTCTTTGACACCATATGTTACCCCGACCGAGGCACGGAGCTCATTGTCTCTTGCTCGCTTTGCAGACGAGATCTTGTTTTTGCCATGTGCCGAAGATTGAGAGACGAACTCGTAAGAAAATTGTGAGAGACGCGTTGGGGCAGGGCTCTGTCAATTTCAATCATGTCTCGTGTCTCCCGTCTTGGCGAGCCGAGAAAATATGCAAATCAGCCTGGCACAGAATAAATCTTCATTTTTGCCCTTCAACGATCTTATCTCCTGAAGTCATCAAGCTAATGCTCGGCATTAGGGAAACTCCCCTCACTCCCTCCCATTAGACTCCAATCTGCCAACACAACGCATCTCACTTAAGACGCCCGTCTCGAGCTCGGATAAGCGTCGCCTGGGTAAAGATTCCCAACAGGGTAGGGCTTAAAGCAAATTACCACTTACATCCAAAAAAGTAAAGCAATAGATATAGTGTATATTAAATATCTACAAAATTTCACTGCACTAACCCCAATACTCAATTTTAAGATTGATTTGATGTGAATAATGTATTAAATGCTAATATACCAGTTTAAAATATTTGTAAATATAAGGTGCACTTCTATGTTAAATTAGCTACTTGGGGGTCTTGAGCCGAATTGACGCTACGCCGCTGTCTGGAACTTTCTCTGAGAGAAAGGTCTAGGGAGAGGACTGCTATCGTATTCTTTAGCCTGCTGTGCCTCGGCATATGGATCCCGCCCTCGTCGTTGGAGACAATACAAGTAAAGTTTTAATTCTGTCCGTCGCCTTATCTGCCAACTCTCCTCCCCAGCCATGATCCCCTTTCTATGTAAATAGTTTAATTCGATCCCCAGATAAGACGGAAGATGGGAGAGATGGGCGGACTGCTGCTGCTGCTGAGGAGAAAATTCAACTTTCGCTCAACTGTGGTTCCCTCCGCATAATCTCTTTCATGTTTCTTCATGAATGAACAAGTTCTTCTTCCCCGCCTCAGCCCCCCAACTTTCCCAACCACTCATGACTAGGTTAACTTTAAACATAATATCGGATCAGCCCCAGCTCCGCACATTCACAGGCGTTAATATTCTTCCTAGCTCAAGACAATGAGGGAAAAGAGGCAAAAATCCCTTCCAATGCCACCACAAAGCCCAGGATCAACTTCTAACCCAAAATTCCTACCAAAACCCCAGACTTATCATAAACTCTGACAACTTCTGGGCCCAAGTGCTCTTTGAAATTCTGGACCAATATTACTTTGACCTATGATTTCTATTCTTAGACTTGCGATAATTTAAATTTTTCAAACACTAAAGATCCTGTTATTTTAAATCAGCAAACTGTTTGTCAAGAAAAGAATTTAAAAATATCAGTGTAATTACTAATTAACGATTGGGCTATTTCGTTCGTTTTGAATTATATATTCTTTGTTTTAATTTTTTTTTTGCAGTGAGGATTCTAAAAATAAATTTTTTAGAGCAAAAATTTAATTTAATGATTCATACCTACGATGAATATTGTTAAACTTTTAATTCTAATGTTACCAAAGCACAAGCGTTGTCAAGCTATTCTTCGCGTTACCTGAAAGGTTTTTGACATACGGTAAAGAGATTACAGTGATATAAACCACAATTTCTGCGCAGCCTGAACCTTTTCATTTCATATTGCAACAATGCTATCCAATAGTATCCCTGGTCATCTTATGATTGACATGAAGAAGTGTGCTGAAGCTCTAACTGTGAAAGCTAGACGTCTTTCCAGTATTCCTTCTTCAGTGCGCATTGAAGTATAGCAGCATTTATGAAGAGCAATTCAAGCGGAAATTTTTCCTACTTGTCTAAATGACAGTGGATCAAGACTCAAGGAAGCCGTGTAAAAAAGTTTTTCCCAGAACCCATCTCCGACTGCTGAATGACGAGTATTATTATAATTTTATTATATCATTATGACAACTTCCCTCCATATAAACTCTTGAGGTTATATATAATAGTATATGTATCGTATTGTAATCATAAAAATCTTATGGAGTCGAGTCCCCACCGCTTCACCACCGGAATTGTGGGAACCACGGCCTGGTTCAGAATTAATTCAGTATCACAAGCGAAGAAACAGAGGGATCAAGGGACTTTTCTTTTTGCTTTCTCTCTTAGAGAGAAATCTCAACGCCTTGCACTACTTACTTAAGTCTAAGTCTCCTAACTTGGGAGATGTAAATGAGGAGGTTATAACACTTGAACTTACTATCCACTACGTTTCTAGAAGCACCGCTTGGAACAAGTACTTGGAGTCTCGCGTCGAGGATGATGGCTCATTTCATAACACCGTCATAAAGATTAGGGAAAACGGCAGAGGTAAATGGTAACTGACGAAAACTACGAGACTCCAAACTATCTACATATTTAAACACCACCCAGGTAACACTCTCACCGCACTTTACACCTAATAGTACATACCTAGATTTAGTACGAAATGACAGGGCTCTAGCACAGATTTCCAGAATTACGCTAAACATTAAATTTCAGGTAGTAAGGATGGGAAGTTTTTAAAAATGCTTGAATTATTAATCTAGTTTACAGTATATATATCATGGCTTGACCCGATGTTTTGGGTAGTCATGTATTATTGGTATGAACAAATGTGCAGGTGGCTCCTATTCGCCGAGGTAATATTTCTCTAAAATACCATTTCTGTGTTACGATTAATTTCGTCACCAGAACTGAATGTTCGGCTAAATTACGATGTAGCCTTAAAGTCCAGAACCCCTACCTTTCATTTGATCATACCAAGACAACATGCCTATCTTAACATTCTACTCCTTATAGAGAGCCTTAGTAAGTAGGCAAGGGACTAGGGATGCTTAAGATTAACATGTTGCGGTTCGTCTCACAATGAGAAGTAGCATACGGAGCCATGTATTAATTTTGCAGGGGGTTTGCTTGTGTGAAGCAGGCTGTGGTTCAGTGTTGTGGCTTTGGCTGAAGATTGGAGGCGAGTTTGAGATTGAGTTGACAGCCCTCTCCGCACCATCATCATCATTTTAATAGCACACTTTCACTCACTTTCACGGAAATCACTGTGGGCTGTCTGGCACGGCCACTCACTCCACTTCCTTATTCCATTGTCTGACTTCCAATTGTGATTGTACTCAGAGGCTAGGATTGAGGGTCCTTACATACTCTTATATAACCTATTCCTTACAAATTACTCCTAACCACAATATGCTACACTTTCTCAACACTTTTTCTTCTCCGAAAAACATGTCATGTAGAAGTAAAGTAAACACATTCAGTTAAGGTACTTCTTAGTATAGAACTTCCTACATTTCAAAATAGTTCAATTTCTTATTTTAATTAATAAATACAAAATCATAGATAACTCATGTAGCACTAAAGAGGGCAGTGAAATCAACCCTTCAACTCCACATAGAATGCATTTTAAATCCATGCAATCCGCTCACTACTTTCTCTAACCTTACCATGACCTACTTCACACAACTGAATAATTGAAGAGGACTTAGCACCAGTTCGGAACTCTTCAACTCGGGGTTTAGGCCGATACATCGTCCCGGGTTGTACTATACAAATGATAGAAGATCCGAGATACCATATCTGCGGCAGTAACAGAGACCTGCTTAATCCTTAACAAGTTGTAAATAGGCCTAGAATTTAAACTGAGAATTACGTAGAAAACAACCTGTCATTCCTGTTCCACTTCCTGCACACTGAAGTTCAGTTCACATGATTACAAAATAGGCTGGACTGGGTCTTGTCTGGCAGAGGAGCCTATCTAGGGAAGACGGGATGAGAGCCGTAGATTTCTCTTGGCGGTGGAATCGGGTGAGACACGATGTAGTCGGCGGGAATCTCTTCGTCATCGTAGAGGCTCTTGTTAGCAGAGTCGGAGCAGGGCAGGCCGCGGGGTTTGCAGTGGACTTCGTTTTGTAGCAAAGTCTCTTCAGTGAAGTTTCTCGTCGTTGTGTTCGAAGGAGAAAAATTCATGAAGTGGACCGAGTAGGAGTTCTCGGCCGGGCGGCGGCGAGAGTTCCGGTTAACTGTGGCAAGAATCTCCTTATTCTCAGGGACTTGGGCGGGATCGAGCGGAGAGGTTTTCCAGCGTTTGTACCGCCGTGAAATCTCCTCATGCAAAATATTGAAGAACATGGAGGTGAGAGCCATGCCAAAGAGAATGTAAAAGGAGCAGAACCATTCGGTCCGGGCCTGGAACCGCTCCAAGCCGCCAGTCTTCTGTGCCCGGACGTCCCCGAAGCTGATGGTGGTGAGGGTAAGGAAGCAGAAATAGAAGCTGTCTAGAAAGCGCCACTTCTCCCATCGGGCCACCACGTAGGAGCCGAAACAGACGTAGCCAAGCAAGACGCCGAGCGAGAGGATGAGGATGGGTAAGGAAGCAGAAATAGAAGCTGTCTAGAAAGCGCCACTTCTCCCATCGGGCCACCACGTAGGAGCCGAAACAGACGTAGCCAAGCAAGACGCCGAGGGAGAGGATAAGGATGAGGAGGATGCTCATGCGAGGGCGGAATCCTTCATCCTCTTCTTCCCTGTCATCCGTCCGTGCTTCTTCCCGCACTCTGCTCAGTGTCGTCGTTTCACCCTCTTTCATCTGACTCATCTGGTAGTACGAATCGTTGGGCTTCCGATTCGCAGAGTTGGCAGAGGGTGGTTTGGCGGGTTTCCGCGGGCGGGACTCGTCGTAGCAACAGCAACAGAGCAGCTTGGCACAGAAGTAGCGAGCGATTTTGGCGAGTAGAGAGCCCACGTTCGAGAGGTACCAGAGCATGATGGGAATTCCGAAGATGGCATAGATCATGGTGGCAATCTTGGCTGATGATGTCTTTGGCCCAATTCCCCCGTACCCTAGAGAGAAATAAATTATGAGACGCCTCATTGATTTCCCTTAAAACCAAAAAGAAAAAAAGCCGGACCTGTGACCAACAGCCCTGGACTCAGCAATTACGGACTTGGCATTCGGAGCGATACAGCGAGCGCACTTCCCCATTACTTACCCCACCAGCCCCGATTGGAATGAGTCAAAAACCGCTTTGGTAATACGCCTATTTATTTCTCTAAAATATTAGTCCTAATCCCAGCGGCCCATTCCAAAAAGACTTTCACGACTTTCAATAGATTTCTCTCTGTTTTTGTCTCCGCTTCCTTCCACAAAATTGAGTCGTGGGAGGAAGATGCCTGGAAAAAGTAATGCTTTGTGAAAAGTTCTACGCCTTCTTTGCAACAACTCTACAACAAGTCTTCACGAGAACTCAGGAGAAGGAAAAGAAAGTTAGAAACAGTAAAATCTGAAGTCGAGACAAAACCGCAGATTTCTCCACTACATTCCTATAAGGAGGCGAGCAGTCATGGAGGAGTTCTTGAACTCGTGGACGAGGCAGGCAGAGAGCGAAAGAAAAGAGTTTTTATGTAATAGGAAAGTAATCTCACTCCTGCCATAAATTAGAAAACCATCAGGCTGGAAAGACGATTGTAACTGTTCATTAAATTTGTTTCGCTTAATAAAATCCCATTACATTTTGCAAATCATCACTGAACCATCATGGATGCCATTAGCACGGAAGGAAAGGGTTATTCGCTCTTGTAGCACAGAGCTTTCGCTACCTATTCAAAGCACCGCATTAGACTACGAGCTCAGAACTCGGAATGCGTCCAGACTTCCGCTCGCATAAATCCTGCACACTTCCAGCAAAAAAAGAAACTCATTCTCATCAGAAAACACAGTGAACGAAAATATTAGCCACGCTAAAAGAATCTCATTCTTTTCTGGCTCACAATGCTAAACTGCCGTTTATCATTTTGGATGAGATTCAAGCATAGCAGCAATGGCGTTTCAGAGACCACACCTCACTGGCTTATAGCCGTAGCCCGTAGAATTTCCGGGTACCTAAAGAACCCGAATTTCTGACTGCCTGTTTACAAATGCAGAATTATTTTTTGTCGTAAGCCTGCAAGGCAGGCATTTAACGATTTAAACTGCTAAAAATTGGAGCCTTGTTGACCGTGAACAACAATCTTTACAAGGATCCGAAAAAAGCGCATCTGCATGCTTTCAAGTTTGAAGCTCTCAGTCAGTCAGCGCAACAAACGGCTTCATTTCCATGAACCCAGTTTTCAGTCGGGTAGCGAGCGATCCATTTTGCTTAAAAACATGCAGTCAGGCGTATGGGAAGTGAGATGGACATGTTGACACGGAGTGAGAGCGACGGGGTCCTGCTCCTCAGCTCATTACCATACCAAGGAGAGAGACAGCGAAAACTTTGAAATAAATTGAGATTGACGACGCGCCGCTCTGTCCCTGTCTTCATCTGCACGCCGGTCCAGCTCCTGCCTCAATGCAAGGCGTATTACTGTTTGCTCAGCGTCAATCCCAAATTCAACACGGTCACATGGGTCCTGTCCTGCTATATTGCTTGAATTCTTATGAGCCTTAAATTTTGGATTGGAAATATCAGAGCTATTAATCGTAAGTGAAGACGAGGTTTAAATGCTGTTTTTATTGAAAATTCGCTGTGCGTTCCAACTCGCAGAATAAAAATATTCCATGTTTTCAAGCATCCCCGACTATTGCTTGCCCTTTGACTCCATGTCTAACCGACGTGAGACTCCTCCATGCATAAAAAATACAGTAGAATAATATTAAAAATCCCTTATCTATAATGCCAAGCGATCTGCGGGCAAGTAAACGGTAATCCATATTTCAAATCGGCTTATGGCAGCCTAGCTTTGCATTAAACTGATTTTTCGTAGTAGGCAGAGCCTGGCTCTGTGTGGTCTTGGAAGAAGTCGTTGGGCAAAGCTGATTTGACTACAGTACTGGTCTATGGGAGCTCTATAGAACGTTATTGACTGAGGGTGACAAGGAGAATGGAGACGTCCTGTTTTCACTGCAAGAGCTCCAAGAGTCAATAGGACATTTCATTGATTATGTTTACCATCTCGTGAGCCGTGGAGAGGCCAGTCTGATCACTGAATAGGAATTGAGGGAGATGGAAAGTGAAAGTTCATGACTGAAATAGAAAAGCGAAGACATGAGCACAGTCA
>VNWX01001862.1:0-13756 GCA_009869905.1 Ceratophysella communis | reverse complement strand
TATGAGTGGGAGCATCAGTCCGGACATCACTTCAGCTGTGCCAGTAGCTCCAAAAGCTCGATTTAAGAAAAAGAATGCAAGTGGAAATGAAGGATCAATTTCAACAGCAGCAGAAACTAATGCTCCAAAAGTAAGTCAAAATCCTTCAGCCCTCCAGTTCTACCATTACCTACCTTCCGGCAGCTTAGAACAAAAAGCCGTTTTAAAATGAATAGACTAGCTAGACCTTAGCACTAGCACAAGGCCGTCTAGGTATGGTGTATGGGAGAGCTCGCGGATGGCGGAGTTGTTGTGTATTTACCTTACACTCTCGACGGAATGCCTTCGGGCCACCGAGAATACCGACGACGTAAAACTGTATTATTTGCTCAGTCAAACTTTTGCTCAGCACGTGCGACTTAAAACATTACTAATACATGCTAAGTCATAGGTATGTCATTCATATTTCATATGTCATATGTTGAATGCCATAATGAAATTGTGTAATTATGTACTAGTGAATAGTGCAACCTAAATGTTTCTGCTTCCGTGAATTCGGATATTCTTAAATGGCAACGGCGTAGGGCGTAGGGGGCGCAAGGGGACGCAGTTTACCAAAAACCCATTCCCATTCCATCATCTATCGGGAATGATTATGAAGCACTTAATACCAATACGTTGTGCCTGCACGTCTATCCGAAAAAAGATGGGAAATTCTTGAAAAACTCAAATGAACCAACCAAGCCCGTTGCCCGTATAACTGATAATGCTGCTCAATAGTTGATAGTCAAATATGTCTTATGTACGCACAACTTATTTACATGGACATTATGAATTTTTCTATTCTGAAGGATGATTCGGCCACAGGCTTCGCCGCCGCTGCTGCTCCTAAGAAGAAGCGAGGAAGGCCACGAAAAGTTTTTGCATCCCCGGCGTCAGCTGAAGCTGCAGTACCAGTCATACCTCCTCCTGTACCATCCACACCTTCTTCTGTACCAGCCGTGCCACTTTCTCCGGTACCAGCCGTTTTACCGTCTCCAATACCAGCCCCCGTATCACCTTCTCTAGTACCAGCCGCCGTGTCACCTTCTCTAGTACCAGCAGCCGTGTCACCTTCTCCAATACCAGCAGCCGTTTTACCTTCTCCAATACCAACAGCCGTGTCACCTTCTCTAATATCAGCAGCCATGTCATCTCCAATTTCAGCAGCCGTGTCACCGTCTCCAATACCTGGAGCCGTGTCACCTTCTCTAGTACTTGCTGTGTCATCTTGTTCAGTACCAGCCCTGGCCTTGACACCTTCTTCAGTACCTGCACCTATCAAGGTAGAAATTGGCGCAGGACTCGTCGACTTGGACATGATGAAATATGTCGAGAAGTACTCAGGAACACAAATGGCAGCGAAGAATGAAGATCCTCCTGGAATTCCCAGTGTTGAACAAGAAGAACCTCAGATCTCCGAATTAATGGAAACGGACGATTCTGTTTGTCTTCCACCGTTTTCAGTTAAAAACGAGCCAATAACTTCTGCTGACGATACGGCGTTTGTTACAACTCATAAGTTGGTTGAGGGAAAGGTAAATGTCATTCCTGGTTTTGATTTTGTAACGGAAAATGATCCAGTGGAGACTCCGACAGAATCAGTAGCAGAGGTTGTAAGCAATCTCTTTGCGAAACCAAAGGGAAAGATCAAAGCGGAGAAGAAAGCAGCTGCTGCAAAATTATCGGAAGATACAGCTGAGGAAGAAGGTAAGTTTTTACGTAGACATAAGTTGAATAAATTTTTATCAAATATTGATGTCATTCAACAAGTTGTTGTTGTCTGAAAACTAGATCCAAATAAGATTCGCCGTAGTTCGCGTATTCGTACTCTGGAAACACGTCGTGGTGGTCAAAGAAGAAGGGAAGTGGTATTTCAAACCTCAACCAGCGTCGATTATGGCTCAACACCAAGCGCGCAGGATGATGACTCAAATTCTAGCAGTTCCAATTCTAATAGCGGGATTGGAGCTCAAGTATCACAGTCTCCGTCTGCATTACAATTTTTTAACATTTCTCCGTCCATGTCGAACCCATCATGTTCTGGATCCCCTCCGGGGGATGGTGCTGGTGGAGTTGGCACCATGGCAGGATGTACCTCTTCAGCTACAGCCATGAAGTTGAAATCACGCTGGAGAAACTCTCTTGATGCTGAATCTTTCAAAATATCTCAGCCTGGGGAAACCAGTTTCACCTCGGATCTCGCTTCTTTGTCTCTTAGTGGCACCATGGCAGGATGCACCTCTTCAGCTACAGCCATGAAGTTGAAATCACGCTGGAGAAACTCTCTTGATGCTGAATCTTTCAAAATATCTCAGCCTGGGGAAACCAGTTTCACCTCGGATCTCGCTTGTTTGTCTCTTAGTGAAAACCAGCAATCAGAATTTAAGATCGAGCCTGGCCTGAATATCAGTACTCCACAGCCTCCTTTACCTCAACCGCAGCCCATATCAAACATGGTACGCAGACCCGGATACATTGTCTACGATAAATCAGACAAGGAGCTTGAAGAAAAGCTGGAGAAGTTCCAAGGAATTGAAGAAAATATGTTCAGAACGGAGAGAAAAATCAGCAAAGAAAGCAAAGGAATACTTTGTGACTGTTATCAGTTAACAAAAGAGGAAATAGCACGTGGGGAAGTTGGCTGTGGCGATGATTGTATTAATCGTTTGCTGTTCATTGAATGGTAAGCACTTTTTCTCTACACATAGCAACCATTGGCTGGCTTTTAGCTCTCAGAATTCATTGAAGCTTGACAATTTTCCAAATGCAGTGGCCCAAGATGTGCAACAGGAACTAAGTGTACGAATAAGAAGTTCCAGCGGAAGGAGTACTGTGCACTGGACATTTTCAAGACTGACAAAAAAGGATATGGACTTCGAACAACACAGCCTTTGCCACAGTACGACTTGACTGTTTATATATTTTTTTAATCGGATGATTTTCGACAAAGGTTTTAAGTAATTCTGATTATTTTGTTTATTTACAGAGATGGGTTTGTAATTGAGTACGTCGGAGAAGTCTTGAGCCCTTCAGAATTCGATAAACGAATAAAGGAATATGCGAAACGGAATCAAGAACATTTCTATTTTATGTCCCTCAAATCAGATGCAATCATTGACGCTACCATGAGAGGAAATTGCTCTCGATTTATTAATCATAGCTGTGAGCCGAATTGTGAAACTCAAAAGGTATGCACAGGGCCGGTTTGAACCCTTTACAATGCAAACAACTACTTTTATTTTAAAATCTTGCCCTCATTTTAGTGGACTGTTAATGGCGAGCTAAGAATTGGTTTCTTTGCACGACGAGACTTAGAAGCCGGGGAAGAAATTACGTTTGACTACCAGTTTCAACGCTATGGGTAAGGAGAGAACTTTTCATGAAAGTAATGTGAAAATACGTCAAAATGATTGCACTGAAGAATAATTTGATGACGTCTGATATTAACAGCTTTCTGTGCTATAAAGTATCTCATGTCTGTGAATAGCTATTGACACATTTTGAAATGCGCACTGCTTTTCACTTCAAAGTGTAATCACGAAATTCATCAACAGGAAAGAAGCACAACGATGCTACTGCCTGGCTTCGAAGTGTCGAGGCTGGATTGGAGGGGATGGAGACAGTGACAAAGAGGAAGGAGATGATGAAGAAGAAGAAGATGAACTTGAAGAAGCACAGCAGCAAGAAGATGCTGAGACTGAGACTAAGGTGGAGAAAGTTAGGAAGCCCAGACGAGTACGACGCCCTCGAAGGAAGGAGACAACGTTGGAGGACATTTCCGTAATAATTCAACATATAAATTACTTGCACTTCATTTTTATATAACGATGAACGAACATGAATGCACCAGAGTATGTTATGTCGTGAAAAACTTGACACGGTGCAGTTTTTTCATTTTCATGCTCTAAATATTTTTTATTTTTATTAGTTTGAAGAAGAACTCTCCAAGTTGGAGAGTACTGGTCTGCGGAATCGAATGGAAACTCTCACACTTTCTCGTCTTATGGTCCGTGCTGAGAATTGGGCTGACCGTGAAAGAATTCTCAATATATTGATCAGCGGAGATGAGCCCTGCCGACGTCTCTTCTTGGATTATCGTGGATTGCGGCTTATTTGGGGATGGATGCTATCACTGCCGGTTCCCGAAGAGAAATTGGATTCTAATGAAGAAACGGCGATGAAGGGTGAACGTTATCATATGCTCGTAAGAATCGATTTGAAGTATAATATCGTAATGTTGAGTTCTGTGATAATTAGCTATCAATAGCGTTTAAAAGCTCATATTTATATTCTAGGTACTGAAAGCTTTGGATGTTTTACCCATTCCAAACAAAACCATTCTGCAAGACAGTAAAGTCCTTTCCATAGTCGAGAAATGGTCATCTCTACCATCCGCAACGACGGTGGTTATAAAGAAAACTAAACCAGAAGTATCCGAAGCGACATCGAGCATTTCTCTAGCTGAAGATGAACCTCCAACACCCTTATTTTCTCCAATTGAAGGAATAAAGGAAGAAGATATGAAAATGGACACTTCGGACACGGCAGCACTTGTGATTGATGAAGCTGATCAAACCACTCTCATTGAACACGTTTGGCACTTTGTCGACTTATCAAAAGACTTGCTTCATTCTTGGTCAGGTCTTCAAGAGGTATTTCGGATTCCCAAAAAGGAACGCGTGGAACAGTTGAAAGAACACGAAAGGGAAGCTGACAAAGTTGCCAACACGGGAGCAATGGAAAATAAGCCTTCAGGTTATGACAGGGATGGGTAAGCTTTTGATACCATTAAATTGACTACCAAACCAATTGTTAGGTTAGAAAAGAAATCTTATTCTGAAATTTTCTATTGCAGTCGCTCAAAACCTTGGAATAAAATAGAAAGACGTGTTAGTTCTTTCTCCACGGATACCTATCTACGAGAGCGAGAAACCAGGGAGCACTATTCAAGGAACAGAGATTATTCATACAATAATCACAATCATTCTGTCCAATCGAGTACTCAGCCAGGCATGTCAAAGGAACAGCGCCGTATTGAATTTGCTCAACGAGTAGCTCAAGCCGAAGAAGAAGAGAAGAATCGACGACAGCAGGATGAGATGGTGTCACTTCATCAGGAACGATGTGCCAGGCTGGGATTGGATATGACAACAGTGCCCATTGTGGACCCTAGTTGTAGCTACTTTCTGGATCCCTCGACTGTCACTTGGAAAGGAATTGATCTTAACGGTTAGATCTAGAATGCACTCCGTTTCGTAAGTTTGATTCAACTTACTAGAATATAAATATGTTGTTCTTTGATTTTCAGATCCCACATTGCCACAAGAAGTTCGTATAATTGTTCAGTACACCCAGAATCCACCTCCGGAATTTTTACTACAGACCACAGATCTTGAACAACAGCAACTACCTGAGCCTGATTTGTTCCCCCCTTGGCCCGCTGGCTTACCTCCGCCGCCACCTCTACCACCAGCTACGTTACCACGTTATTGGAAAATGAATGTGGATGACGAGGGACGATGCTACTATTACGATCAGCGTACGCGTCACACACAATGGGAGCCGCCATCTCCGGAACAATCAGAGCCAGACTCTGATTCAGGAGACTCAGATGAGTCTGATGATGAATCTGAGAGCCAAGGCGTGTCCACTGGTACAAGCGAAAATGAGGCCACACTTTCCCCAGGTCAGGAGCAAGAAGAACAAACTCAAGCGTTGATGAAGTTTCAAAGCTGGATCAACGACCGATCAGAGAAGCGAAAGAAATCTGGACTTGTTCAAGAGCGGATTATAAGCGTAAGTTTTTTAACAAATGAAGTCCCATAACAGCATCAAGATCAGGTCATATCATATTTGAGCCTATGTCGTTTTCTTCGATTCAAGCAGAAATCAGTGTTTGAAGTTGGAATTGATTAATTTAGAATGACTTAAAGTTTATGAAGTGATCACTCGCGGGTTCGACTATTTGTGGACATTGTAGGCGGACGACGGACTGCAAAATGATTGCGGCAAAATAATAGAATCACGTCTTTAGTTTCTACTACAATTCTTGACTTCAGACATTCCAATGAATTTCTCAGTCATTACTACGTAGCGCATCCCTAAATAGAATACTAGCATCTGATCCTGATCCAAGCTGAGCCAAAACATAAGCTTTGTTTTTATACGAAATTATTATTTGTCCTTCCTTCTTTTCTTAAGTTAGTGTGTCAGCAAGCGTTATTTCATTCTGGCTGAACTCGCGAAATTCTGCCATGTGCTGATTTAAGCTTAATCCTAACAAAATATCATTTTGATTTTGTTCTCCAACGACTATAGAATTATCAAATATTGCAAGTTTTATTTACAAATGAACATGCCGGACATGAACCGCTCCTAGTATATTAGAACTAATTTAATCAGACAAGAATTCCATCGGGTAATGCTTGTGGGTTGCGACTATTACATTTTCATCTCGTACAACTTTCTTACGTAATCAAATATCAAATATTAATGTGAGTTCTGGCTTGGAATCCGTAATCCATCTAATTGAATCACAAAATATCATAAACTTTGCTTGAGTTGAGGTTTGTGGTGAAAAGGCTGGTATGTGCGTGGCTTGTTTACAGCAACATCTGCTAAACGCCTGTCTTGAGGTTCTGGAGTAGTAACTCTTAAGTTTACGCGTAATCATTTGGTTTGGAGAACTATGTCCACGTTATAGCTAGGCGTTTAATTTGTAAATGGTTTACTGGAACTGGATCTCTTTGAAATCATTGTTTATTCGGATTAAAGACTGCAAACTACAAATACTGTACGGCGCGTGCAAAGTGTAACGTTATAGCTAGTCAAATCCCTTGTACCAGTTCGCCTGGTTGGACCTGGAGGCAGTATAATTCGAAATGTAACACAACACTCAAAGTGAAATAGGTGACTTGTTCTTAAAGTCTACCCCCTGGAAATGTGCCTAATAAGCTATGCTTGCACCCTGAATTCATAGACATTTTCGTCAAATATTCTTTGTACCTACTGTAAACATTAGAATCAGAATCATGGGAACAGTATCCTGTAGACGTATCTACTTTTTTAAAGCTATTTGCGTCAATGAAATATAGTATTCCAGCCTTGAAGTTATGAAACAATAGAAAAGAAAGAAATCTATAATAAGGAGAAAATATGAGGTATGCGCTAATAAAGTGGATTCGGAAACTATTTTTGGGCCACATCTCCGCATCTCACTTTCTCCCTCGCAGGCAAAACGAGAGTCGAGGGCGAGCGAGAGAAAGCAGTTTCTGCACGAATCAGGCCAGTCGAATCGTTTAGAAAGAAGCGAAAAACTTAGACAGTGAAAGTTATGAGCTGCATGAATTGATGATGGAGTCCACCTTGAGAAAGAATGAGCTGCTCCGTGTGCTCGCCTTCGGCTCATCATCATCATGTCTGAAATGCCAATGAGATCTTGGGGATAAATGTGGTTCATAGACTGCTGGACTTGGACTTACGAAGCACCCGGTGACTCTACAAAGTTTATTTGCAGGCGGCGTCGATGTTGGTCTGCTGAATGCGTAATATCTGCAGACAATTTTCTTAAAGCCGAATATGAAGTTCTCGAAACCGAAAGCTTGCTCTAGAATTTTATCTGCTCAAAGTTGAAAACAACCTCGAAGAAACATGCATAACATAATAGCTAATAGGATTTTGCTGATGAACATGCTAACATTGTTTCCGGATATGTAACATAATATGCGAATATGCGTTAGGTGACTGACTGACTCATAGCAGTAATTTTTTGTCAACTTTTAGCTATGTAGTAGATTTTGTTACAATTATCTATAGAAAAAAATACCTTTAGAAAATTAACGAGGCAGTTCCAGTTTCACATTTCTTTTTGTGATGAGTTGCTGAAAAGTGCAGACTTGCGTCGGTGGGGGATGAGTCTAAATGGATCTTGGAAGTTAGGTATATTGTATATCTCCAATAATGAGGGAGAATAAGGCCTTCTGTTTCATTAAACCCGTCTTCGGGTAATAATCTCTGGACTTTCTGAAGAACTCATGTTTCCGTCCACCCACTGCATCCTGTTTTTAGCATGGAGAGCTCACGGGCTACTAATACTTTTGCGGAAGTAGATATATCAGCTTTCTGTGACAATTTTTTTTTAGTGGATCAAGAGAAGATCATTTCCGCTAATGCGTAGTACTCTTAGAAAACAAATTGAATCCAAGTAATCTTTTATCTGTTTCAGCCACGAAGTGAGGAAGAAAAATCATTCATCAACCAAAAGTCAATTCGAGCGAAGAAGCTGCAGTACATGCAGGAGAAAATGCGTGAAGCTGAAGCTCTACATCTAGGCTTGAGTCCTGAGGAAGCCTATTTAGCCGGTGTAGAAAATCTCTCAGTGGGCACTGCAGGAATTTCTCTGGAGAGAGCTTCGGACTTTGATGAAGTTCCAGTTCCAGATACTGCCGTTGGTGCAACGCCTCCACCCCACCACAAGCCTCACCGACGAGTACGGGAGCGTCGACGAGATAAACTTGCTCCAGGTGGTCAACCGGCTGCCCCGGCCCGGTCTTTGAGCATTTCTTCGACTTCTGAGTCTCCGGTACCGGAAAACGAGGCTCCACACTTGAGTGATTCCCTTGATAGCACGAGCGCCGGCTCTGCAATGACTATTCCCGGGCTTGATGAAGAAGTAACTGGGTCTGTTACTGGGTCTATGTCGGATGATCGTCACGAAAGCCCGTCCACTACCACCCTAATGTCAATCGTGACCTCTCCTCCCCTGGCGATTCCCGGTTCCTCACGTTCTGCTAGGAGTAATGAGAAGTCAAGTCGAAGTTCTACTGGGGCTGATCGGAAGAAAGAGAAAGCTCATAGATCAAAGAGTGTTTGAGTGATTCCCTGGATAGCACGAGCACCGGCTCTGCAATGACTATTCCCGGGCTTGATGAAGAAGTAACTGGGGGTGTTACTGGGTCTATGTCGGATGATCGTCACGAAAGCCCGTCCACTACCACTCTAATGTCAATCGTGACCTCTCCTCCCCTGGCAATTCCCGGTCCCTCACGTTCTGCTAGGAGTAATGAGAAGTCAAGTCGAAGTTCTACTGGGGCTGATCGGAAGAAAGAGAAAGCTCATAGATCAAAGAGTGCCGAGAAAAAGTCCCCTGCCGCCGCGAAACAGGACGGAGAGAAGGAGAAACTTCAGCTGCAAAAGAAACTCAAGCAAACGAGCATGGATTGCTTTAGAAGCCAGATTGCCAATGTTATTGTCCAACACCTCAATCCCTATCGTAAACCTGACTGCGTAACTGGGCGTATTCAGAACACAGAGGACTTCAAGCATCTTGCCAGAAAGGTGAGTTATTAGATCAATGCTTTCTGAAAATATAGCCGGAAATTCCTTTGGTTCGGCATATACTTTGTTAGTTAAGATAAGTTCAAGGCGTAGCTATGATATTAGAAATTAGATATAATCTGTGCTCCGTCTCGTAGAATATGATTTTGTGCTGGTGGAAACTCTGTGCACGTGTTTCAGGTTTCATTATTTATCCTTTCGGCTATCGTAGTCCCCCCACTAATTTAGTAAGTAATTATGGCTAAGTCCCTAACCAACCTAAGGTAAGTATGAACTGCGGCCATCGAGTTGACCATTCCAACTCGGAGCCTCTGACGCAAGAATAGTATAAATGATTCACATCTGATCAATTATTTTGAGGTTTGGTGGATTCGTTAATCTTTGAATGTCAGTCTTTCAGGGCACCCGTAAGAAAGCAGATCTGATCTAGAAATAGAAGCTGTAGAAGCTATAAAATTAATTATTTTGGGGATTCGATATAGTCAGAAGTATAGGTAAAGGTAGTTACATAGTACGCCGAACTCGAAAATCCTTGAATTGTTTTAGGGTTGGTCACCCTTTCCGCGTAGAAAAAATCCGTGCAAAGTTTTACATTGAGTCGGAGACGGGGCAGTCTGAACGTGAAAGTATGTGAAAACTGGAACTTTTTTTTTTTAAACTTTTTAATTTGAGAAATGAACAGATATCTGTAGATGAGCGGCTTGCCATGCTTAGTTATTTTTTAACACGTTCTTTTTGCACGGGTTTCCGTAGCTGTACATACACTTTTAGTTTGTGTCATCGAATAAAGTCACGTGGCAGAGAGTAGGAAACTGAGTCCATTCTAGTGTGTGGTATGGTGTATTTAATAATCTACAGTAGTCAAATATGTACTTCTAAATAATTTTAAGTACCTACTACGACCTGAAGTGAATTCAAAGACCTGTTTTCTCTATTTGTTGTCTAATTAGCTTTATAGTTAACGTAAAGGCAGCCAAGATCTTACTTTGATTTCATTCATATTTTAAGCTCAAAGGAATCTCAAGGCCTTTGCAGTGGTTTGCGGCTTCGTTAGAGATTCACGAGTCATATTAATTAACTAATGTATCACCCCTCACGTCGAAAAGCTAATTGAAGGGATATTTAATGTGTGAATTTACTTTGACGCTCATCAGTCTTTTCAATTTTTGGAAGTGGCAATGACCTGTAATTTGCATGGTCCTCGTTCCCGCTCCGCGTCATAGTTCTTTCAGCTGGAAACTCTTACGAAATCACTCTGTATCAAGGGATCAGCCTTAGCCGATATGCGTTAAAAACAGACGCGTGGGCGATCCAATTGCAGTCAGTCACTTCTGGTTCTGGTCTCAAATTAAATTTGATAATGAATTATTTAAATTACTTACTGAAATTAAAGTTGAAACTTGATTTGACTGTCAGTGCCACCTGTCACCCTCGTGTGGCTGGAACATCTAGCATTATTGGCCATTGTGTCCTTATGCAATGAGCAATGAAACACGGAAAGATACCAGTAATAGTAACGAGTAACGATGATGTATTTTCCAAACCGCAGGCCATGGCACATGCCACTACTACTGGTACAATTCCTTGGGGAGCTCAGAATTCTAACATGGAACATTGAACCAGTGGACTGTGTCGGCGGTTGTGTGGTGGTCCCATGCTCATTGAATTTGGGCTCTTGATCCGAACTTTCTCCGTATTTGGAGGGATTTGCGGTATCTCTATCTTACGCACCATTCCGTTAGGTCGAACCTCGACCCTGATTCGGGTTCGGTTTCGATTGGTAGAGATCCATAATAGAATGAGAACATCAGTTCAATAGAGACAGTCCAATATCCTTTTATTTAGCCTCAGTACAAAGTGTGATTTATTAAGCAACTTTCGGCACGTTTCGTGTAAGCATTGGTATTGGGCCTGGCCAAAGTACGCACGAATGCTAGCTGTGTACAGATAAAGGGAAATGAAGAGAGTAATTTTAGTGGTTCCGGTGTGAGACCACAGGACAGATAAAAGTTAGGACTCTAGAATTACTTTGACTTTGAGTAGTAAATATATGGCAGCATAGGCACAAAAGTCGCTCACGAGCCTTTATGAAGGTTGGAGAAAGTTCGGCCAGTGAAAGTTGACTATAGCACTTTTTCATATGCGGATTATGGGAAAAGGCGGTAGGCTAAGTGAAAGCGGAGTCAAACAATGTGAGTTTTCCCTCGTGTCTTTACATTTGGCTCTTCTCTGTATTGTACGCTAGATATAAGTAATCATATCTCCCTTGATCAATTGGGCAGCGGGCATTTCCGCCCCGAAATGTTAAAAATTAAAATACCAAATTTTGTAAATTTTCTTTTAGAAAAGCTTTTAAATTTGCGAAAATGCAAGCATCAAATTTTCGAAACACATACATGCCCAAATGACCTAGAATCAGGAGCACGTGAATGGAACTGCTCCAAAATGCCAAAATCCTTTGCCAAACGTACGACGAAGGAGGAGTGGAGAAAGTACCTGGATTTAGAGAAATCGATGAGGAGCTAGAGAGTGCTTTAGAATTGATGATCAACCAATAAAATAAATGTCGTGGGTTGGGATAAGTAAAAAATTATTGGGATTCCTTCCGTCTTTCTTCCCGTCCCAGTCGCTCTATCATCTCTTACCAGATCCAGTTATCTGATTCGGGAGGATGGAGAAATTCCCGTTCAATCGTTGATCAGTTTCCGCTGTCTTAGACGTCCTTCACGCTCACGTAGTCTCTTACTTGAGTCAATAGTTGGAGTGGAGACTTTGACAGGGGATGACATAAAAAAAAACTATTTTTGTTGGAGATGTGAGATGTCGTGTCGACTTCTGACTCACGTCAGAATCCCATAAGTCTCGTGACTCTTCCCGACATGTCAAGGAAAGTGTTCTGAGTTTCACGTAAGAGAGATACCTACGCCTATCTTTCTACTTTTCATGGCCATGACTGTTGACTGAACTTGATCTTGAGTACTTCAATGACAGTACAGTAAATTGGGTTATGCCTGCATATTTATTTCTAGTATCTTTCCTTCGAATCGGAAAATTCTGACGATGCCTTTGGGCAAAAACCTTACGTTTTTTCTCATCTCGTCACTCGTCAGCCAGATATCACGCTCGAAACACGAGTTGACATTAGATTGATAATTCTGAAATCAAGATCGCATTGTCGTCTGTTTGGAAAGAAAATTTTTACTTTTCGCGATATGCCCGCTAGCAACGGAACACGACGAAATTTGACAATGTGAGAAGCACGGAAGCATTGTCAATCGTGTGTCTGTCGGTGTCAGTACTCATCAGAAGAGGGCCTTAGGCCATCAATGGCATTGTGTTGTTAGCTCGTATTTTATATATATATCCGGAAAATTGTGTATTTCGATTCAAGTTTCAAGGCGAGATCATTACGCAATATTCCTTTATATACCTAATGAAACCTTTACCTTGAAACTTCGTGTAAGAACCCTTTGGACTAGTAGTAACTTAGTAACGTTTCCTTTGAACTAGAATTCTAGTTATTTTCATGCGTAATTCTAAAGGTCTGGCTTGAATATAACGCATCACTGATAGTTCCAAAGAATTTCAATTAAAGAAGGCTTCGAGGTTATATGTACTATGTTATAATATAGGTATAGTAAGTGTCCTAGTATTATACCAGGAATCATCCCAGAATTTTAGCCTTTGATTTGAATTTGCATTCTTGATTACTCGAAGTCCCTTAGGAATTCTAGCTCTTAATTAAAGACCACTAAAATCAACATGGCTTGTTGATGCGTCGTCTGCGAAGGTAAACATTTGTCGCGGCATCTGCTATATTTGTAAACTTTCGTGCGTGTGATTCGACTAATTGTGAATCGGTTTTTTGCCAATTTTTCGAGCAATTGTTTGTACTGGCAAGTGTCTAGACATTTGCTTGTTTACTTAATGAATAAATTTTTTTGTTACAGATGACGCACACGATAACACTGAAGGAGCTCAAGAGATGTCAAGACGGAAAGACGCTCGTAGTCAGTGAAAGCGTGAAACACAAGACGAAGGAGTATGTGAAGAAGTATATGGCCAAGTTCCCTGGAAACTATATCAAATCTCCTGAGCCAGATGACATGCAGTTGTAAAAATACACTCCTGTAACAGTTTGCATCTTGTATATTTTATAATTATTTAATTACCGCAATAGTGTGCCGTTGTTTCAATTTTCAATGAATTAGTAGCCTAATGAATTATGCTTTGAATTATTGCCTACATTTTTCGCCCCTGTAGGGAAAAAATTACGCCGACAGTTATTTGATTTAGTGTTCACCCTGTGTCCTGTTCCTGTATGTGACCGTTATAAGTATGACGCTCTTCCAGAGCCGAGAAATAAGACGATAAGAACCCGTATTTCCTCTCCCTGACT
>VNWX01001861.1:0-13758 GCA_009869905.1 Ceratophysella communis | reverse complement strand
TTTAGCTCCAGCTCAATGCACCGCTGCACATATGATTCTTTACGAAGCACAACAAATGGAAATGCAACGCACAGCTAGGAGCTTATAGCCCTGAGGGCTCAACGCTTTTCTCATAAAAAAGAGCTTAAATGCATTGAATTAAAACTTAAAACGAAGAAAAAGGACCTGCAATTATGAAGATGAGGTGGTATGGCAGTAGGAGGAGTCATATGAAGTGGCTATACCAAAAACAAAGGCACGCTTATGAACACCTATTTATTATTTTTGGCGTGGAACTGAACAAAAGAAGTGCAGAAGCGCAATTTATTTGTAATTGATGGTTGAAATTGTGGTAAAAATAAAAATTATATCAGAATAACTATCGGGTGCTGCTACTGAATGTCATGGGATTTTAAAGTTTATACCTATTCGCAGGGCAGGGCCACTTAATAAACGCCTGACAATTCTAATAAAAATGGAAGCCGAACTTACCAGCCATGCAATATTCTCCTTCCCATCCATTCAAACAAACCACTTCACCGTTAGCAGAACAATTATAATGTCCAAATTTATCGTTTCGCGGTTTACAATATTTATCACAACTTTCACCATAGTAATTCTCGAGACAGACGACGCGATAGTGAGTAAACAAAAGAATGCCCGTTGGATGAAGTGAATGTTCGTGGCCGCCATTCTTGGCCTATACTTAGCCATTGTTGAATTGCCAAGCGGCTGATGAGTGCTGTTGAGATCCAAGAAATTTAAATTATGCTGAGACGTAAACTTAAAAATTTATATTGGGAAAATATGATTTCTAAATTATATAGACTCACCTCTCTGACCAATGTCAGTGTTCTTTTCAGTTTCATCGTGCCACGCTTCAATTATCAAGCTGAATGTGCCCTATATTTAATTCACAAATAAATTATATTTTTGAAAATGCCTAGTTATATGTTGTGTCTTAAAGCGGTAGGTAAAGTCACTTTGAGACACGCGTCAGCTTGTCATTGATTGTCTTGTCGCCCTAAAGTTTCGCTTATAATCTCAATCCTAATTTAGGGCTACTGCCCGCCCCATGCGAAGTTAAGCTAGCCCACCCGCTGCAAAACGCTGAACATTTTTACGACCCTTAAAGCTAAATTTCTAATACTAGCCCCGGCTTTAAAGTAAGTGATTCATATTTAAGGACACTGTCAAACGCATTAGCTTCTGCAGAAATGTCACCTCTCCCTAACGTGCGACATTTTTATGACGAGACCTTTAAATCGGGGCTTATATGGCTTCTGTGTCTTCGACTGAGGCTTGGTGTCATAGGGCCCATTTACCTGGCAGAGAAAAGGTGAGGTGAGGGTGCTCTCGAATCCTGCTTTGTGGGAAAGCGTTTTATAAGTTTTGAACGAAGACCCTTTTCAGTTTTTGAAAGAACAAACTTCACTTTGTTACCTGAGACCGGAGAGACCATTTTCTCAAAAAGATCGCCTTATATCTAAGCAATTAATTTAGACTACCTGGCCTGTTTCCAACTACATAGGGAACAGAAGCCAAAGCCCTGGGCCCTCAGCTACTCCATTTAATATCTATCCGCCCTTCGCCCTAACCTATGATGAATCTTTCTGTATAAAGATAGTAGAAACCCTCTATCATAAAACTCAAACCCGCCTACCCTTCAAGTAATAACCCTTGAACGAAGACCCTTTTCAGTTTTTGAAAGAACAAACTTCACTTTGTTACCTGAGACCGGAGAGACCATTTTCTCAAAAAGATCGCCTTATATCTAAGCAATTAATTTGGACTACCTGGTCTGTTTTCTGTTTTCAACTACATAGGGAACAGAAGCCAAAGCCCTGGGCCCTCAGCTACTCTACTTAATATCTACACACCCTTCGCCCTAACTTATGATGAATCTTTCTGTACAAAGATAGTAGAAACCCTCTATCATAAAACTCAAACCCGCCTACCCTTCAAGTAATAACCCACCCACTAATTTTATTATAAGGATAGTCCTGAAATAATAAATCATTTAAGCTTCACACAAAAATCGTGTACTTATAGTCTAAGCAAATTTTCTTTGCTCGGATTTCATACAGCTAGAATTTCGCCATTGTTTATAGGGTCCCCTACCACCACGCTACCACCCCACGCAGCACGAGGCTGTAAATTTAATTTGACTAGGCAAGGCTGTGAATAGTGTCAATCACACACTGCTATGTCTCCAGAAATTCCAAGAGTTTATTCGTATGCTCATTTATTTATATAAAAAGAGTTCAGATATCTTATGCTATAAGGACCGGATGTTCTTTTGCGCCTAACGTCTGAAAGCCTAACTGAAAATTTCCAGTTGTGTTAATCACATAACCTACTTTATTCCTTTTATATATTCCGAATATCTATTCATTTTGAAAGCCGTCAATGCATTTGTCAGTTGTCCGTTAGCATGCAAAAAAATGTAAACTTACCGGCCATCGGAATTTGAACACGAAATCCCATTCACCAAGCTCACTGAACGAGTTTCCACTATTTACTAATGTATTAGCTTCTCCGATGTAACAAGGTCCCTCAGGATCAATGGAAATTTGATAATTTTTAACACAAATTCTGAAACGTGTTCGGCATGGTGTTGTGCAATTCCCGGATAATTCTCTTGTATTACAGCAAGTACCATCGTCTGTTGTTGAATAAGGGTTTGTAAAGTTTTTGATTGAGAGTGAAAATGTGCCTCCGGATGACGAAGCCTGTAGGAAAACAAAATTGCAAAAATTATAGGGCTTGTTATGGCCGATTTTCGGTCACCTGGCGATTGCTAACCTTATGGAAATGTTAATTAATGAATTTGAAATAGATTTAAAGCTCACTTACAAATCCAGCAAATTGAAGCAATAAAATTGTAACTAATACAATGAAATTCCAGTGTTTTTTCATTTTCGATGTGTTCACTGATTCGTTGACTCCGTCGATCACTAATGTTCTTATTAGGAAATCACTGCATGAGTAGCGTCAGGTCAAATCTGTTGCTGTTGCTGGACACAAAACACGATAACCTACTCTTCCCATTGAACGCATTTCTGAACTGATACAGCAGCGGAAACCAGGAGCGATTCTTGCGAGCAGGGGTTGTTTTTTTCTCTGCATACCCTTCAGCAACAGCTTAGCCTGAAGCTTTGAGCTGGGGGATGATTCTCTAGCTGTTCTGCAGCCGGCGTTCTCGTCCGGTGGTTTTGGTTTTAAGCTTCGAAGCACATCCAATCTGTACACATACAATTGTACTTCGTATGAATGTATGTACGTTGGCACATGGTTTAGTCAGCAAATTGAGCCTCACCATATACTACAAACTACAAATAGCGTTGACCAATTAGTATGAGGCTTGAGTGTGGCATCAGTTGTATTTGATATTTCGGAACCCGCAAAATATTAGAGTGAAATTAAATCTTGATGTATGATTTTTGTTCACGAGTGTGTGGAGCCAGAAGCCCCCACGATTCAGACGTTCCTTCGATCTTCGAATTGGGTACGGCGGGTAATATGGCAAATATTTCATATTAATAGTGCTTATAGGCCTAGCAATTGTTGCACTATTGTTTGCATAAAAGTTACGGCACACTTTCGACTTCAAACCCGGGTTGCAAAGCTAAAATGAAAGTGTGATCAACCGGTGTGATTTTCGATTATAAAGTTGGTGCATGTAAAAAATTAATTCCGATGCACGGGTGGCTTATACAACGTGACCTTTATGCTGGTGATAAATATCATTTTGTACAACACCGGGACTTCTAAACAGTTTTTACGCATGGATGGGGTTTTGTTGATCGGGTCACAGCTCGTAGCCAAGAATATGAAATTGGCCCTGTTGCTCTGCTCTTGATATTCAGCGGTTACCCTGAAGCAGATGTTCTGCAAGCAAAAGTAAGCAGCTCCAGATGCAGTGCAGGCAGACCCCGAGCTGTCTACTGTTTATCCTTCTGTCCCTTGTGCTTCTGTGGAAAATAAGACGGGCAGATGTGAGAGGAAGTAAAGCATCAGGGGACAAGATAGCGATAGCAGATGGGCTCTTGAGCTCTGCGAAAAGTAAAACTGTAAAATGCCTATAGTAAAGCTTAAAGCAACAGTAGGGAAATACAAAAAATAAGTAATCAAGAGAACTGAACACATTATGAGAAATACTACTTTTAAGTGTATAATCCTTATTTCCTTCCGGAATATTTCTACCGAAGCTTGAGCTTATGCTGTTAAGCTCGCACGGTTTTTTCTAGCAATTTGATGATAATTTAAATTATACTTTAGTAATTAATTAAGAAGTCATAAGTCAGACGAAGATGCGTCAGCCTTGAAGCAAATAATGTTTGTAATAGATGATCCCGTAACCCGTACTGATTAATGATTCTGATTAAATGAGAAACCTTATTACACACATATGTCCGCAGAATTTCCCTTTGTAAATTCTATTTATTACTATTTATCTCACGGAAATTCCGTTACTCCACCCAGCCTCATGAACACTGCACTCATTCAGAAGAAAATATTAATGAATGAATGAGAGAAGTAAGCAGTTGAGTAAATGACGTTGATATAATTATTTGTTACGCGAAGTGGCTTGAGCTCATGCTATTTCTACACTTAACTTGGACTCCCTTATATTACACCCATGAGCACAATTATTAACTAGAAACGTGTCCTGTAGTAAATATTAAGAGTAGCTACGGAGTATTAGAATACAGATTAGCAGCACATTTTGGTGGCCATCGCCAAAACGTTTAGATGTGTTCTTCCCCATTCTATGTCATATTTACAATTTTTTTACCTATATTTCCAAATATTTATATTTTTAAGGCGAAAGCTAAACTTTGATTCACAAGTTATATTATAACCCATTTTTCTCGTTATAGCTAAACTGTTGCTGAATTTCAGTGGAAGTACTTCTGGCACGCGCCCTTGAGTTTGCAAGGCAAAGCAGCAGTTGTTTTGTAAAAGCCCTACCGGCACGCGTCCAGCTGCCGGCACGAGCCCAGGCGGCGAAACGTCTGGTGTCCAGGTGCAGGCATATCAACTATCAACATTGCAACATGCATCACTTAACAATGCCATATATGATCTGTGTATTAGAGGCATGCGAAACACGGTGTATAGATTTAGCTCAGATATAATAAGTGTGCTATACACATCTGTTTCTTATACAGAACATAACAAGGTGAATGAGTAATTTTCTAAATTGTACATTTAGACCTGTTTTCAAAATTCAAGCATGAGTTTTTCAGCTATGTATATTCAGCATGATACGGGGTACTTAAGATTAGGAGGGGGAAGGGTTGTTGGCTTTGCGCAGCATCAGACTGGATGCTGGGCCTTGCTACTTTTTTAAAAAAAATTGAATGGATAACAAATGTATTAATTTATTGGTCGAAGAGATGCCGAGTATTTGTCTTGTTTGTTGTTTGTGCCCAGTGCGAATCATAAAAAACTTTTTGGTGCAGTTTTTTTTATAAAATATTAGAATAAAATTTAATTTTTTAATTTTAATGCGGCAAAAGCTACCTCAGTAGCTTTTGATTCTAAGCATCCTTTATTTACAGTAGGGTTGTTGGAACTTGGAACTGTTTGTTTTGGAAGCTCGTCAGTACCGGTGTATACTGGTCGATGATACTGGTCAGTACTTCACCCAACTCAGCAAAAATCAAGTAAAAGAATTAAAACAACCTAATCATGATCTCATATAATACAGCAGGAGCTGAAATATTGGTTAATGTATGACGCGTGCTGGTAATACCACATTTCTTGCATATTTTTGAAGTAGGTAAAACTGAAATAGGTGCAAAAGTTGTTCATTTTATGCTAATAAGTCCCTACAATCAACTTTAAACTTAATAACTTAAACAAAGCTTGCATATTTGATAATTGGCAAAGTTGCGCTATGATTCGGAACCATAATTGGCATCAATTTTCCTGTATGCGTCACAGAAGCTTAGCAAAAGTTTTTTTTTTAATTCGAGTCGAGCTTCGGAAATTAAATTACTGCAAGTCAGCTTATAATCAAAATCGCTATTTAATTTGATTCACAGCCGAAAAAGGTGACACTTTATGCTGTTTAAGCTATCTTTAATAAGCTAATTACTAATGTATTAGCTATGGAATATTTCACTTTATGTGCTATGGCTACGGTTTGTCTCAAACTAGTATTTCATCTTTATTCATACTGGTTTGTTTGAGTTTGAGGCCCTTTGCCATCACCACGAAAAGATTATTTCTATAAAGGTTTCAGTTAGGGTTAGACCAAACTTTAACGCTCTTCACACTAGTTTCATATATTTTTGTATTATGAATACAATAGTGACGAATTCGATAACTTAACATATGCAACTTTAACAGGCATAGTTAATGAAAGTAGCTGTACAGTAAGATATCGGTCCACCCTCAGAGTATGTACTTTAGAATACATCGATTCAAACAATTGTATTTTCTGGCCCGTCAAAATGAGTCGTGTTTTTTTAAACCATTGCACAACGTTTTCTCGTCAAATTTTAACCGTGTAGCATGCAGTTAATATGCAATTATTTTCCCTACCCCGCTTTTTTCCATACAATATTAGTTAAATAAACGTTCTCTTGTTTTTTGGGTTCTTTGTAGATAATTACTTCTTGGACATATTCAGCTTAACATCATAAAATCATTCGTCCTTTCTTCAATCACAGTATTCAAAATGCTTTCGCAACTTGAACTGAAAATATTGGATTTCATTTACTTGACGTCGAACAGTAAATTTATACAATTGCCACTGAGCTGGCAAAATGGAACTGCTTCAATAATAAATCGCGGACAAATCCGACATATTAAAATATGCGTTGTTCTTTTACTTCATTTGGTGTATTCTTTGAAACAATTTCAAATGCTGATTGAAAACCGGCGTTTTAACTACGCTGTTGTTCAAACTCTTATTGTCATCAGATTTTTATTTCATATTATTTTTCGAATGAACATTTGTATCTTCAAGGTGGAGCTGTCTAGACTTATTAATCAAACTTTGGCTATCAACGCAAACTGGAGTAAGGCAATGTTGTTTTAGAAATTCATATAATTTGAATAAGTGTAAATTTAAAAGTAAAAGTGATTTTAATCTGAATAGGTTCCCCTAATCTTCAAATCGAAAATCCAAGCAAAACGCGTGTTTGGTTGTTCAAGGCAGCTGTTTTTATTATCCCTGCCTCGTTATTCTTAATTTATGCAATGTTTATTTTTATTTCGATAAAAGATTTTATTATATTTTTCAGCAATTATTCCATGTTTTCCTGGATTTTGTTAACAGTTTTCGTCCTTGTCTTTGGCACCTTCGAAATGATCCTTATTATAGATTGTGGATTTTGCATTTATTTCATGTTTGGTTCACTTTACATCTGCTGCATTACCATGAAGTACTGGCTGACGAAAATATGGTTAGCCAAAAATACTTTACACAAATTCCAGGGTGTTTTTATTTATTTTATTTTTAGAATATAAATCAAATGTATTTCAGCAAAAAGCGTGGAAAATCAAAAAAGTTGGACGAATATGATTCAAATTTAAGCCTAAGAGAACTTCTAACGCGTTACCAAGGAATTCAAATTTTGTGCACTGATTTCAACATGGCGTTTGGAAAATTGTTTCTTCCCCTTCTCAAACTAGGATCTGTGTTTGTTTTTGTTTCCGGTTTCTTTGCGGTGGTACGCCTTCAAAATGTGCTGAATTTGCTTGCTTATGCAATGTTGCTTAGTGCAGGAATTACAAGTGGCGTCCTAATGATTCCCTTGTCTATCATCATGTCGAGCCTTTACGACATTTCAGTCGAATTCAAACCAAATATGTTAGAAGCGGTACGATGTATTATCGATGACAAAGTTAGAACACACTTAAAGCATCAAATTGAATCCTGTATGTTGATTCGATGCCAAGTTGGAAGCATGTACCATATGGAGGCCAAGGCAAAGTTGACACTGATTCAGGAGGTTGTAAATTGTACTGTATATTCCTTGGTTAATGTTCACGTTTAAGTTTTAAAATGAGTTTTTAAAGGCTAACAATAAATATTGCTTCTACCAACTCTAAAAGCTTTTTTTAAATATACGTTGCTCTGTATTTCATTTATCTTAGAGTTTCGGGTCCTTTCATTATAGAAAGCAAAACTCCCATCTTTACAAATTCAAATTTACCATAAAAGTCACTCCGTTAACAATCCGGATTTTTAAATTACGAAAATAGCTCAAGAATTATTAGTCGCAAGACAGTGCTTGCAAATAAATTTTTTTGTTAAAACTCAAAAACTGAGAAAACATTTGAATTTAAAAAACAATTGCCTCATGCCTTTGTAATTGCATTGTTTATTGTTCACAAAGCGTGTTAAATTTATTCTAATGATTTGCATGCTCAACCCTCAATCAACTACAGGCTTAAGTAATCAATACGTAATTAATGCTTAGAAGGTTTTTAAAGAAATTTTTCATGACTGTGTATACTTTGCTACTTTTAGGTGTTTAGTCTTTCGAGGTGTGGTAAATTCCAGGAGAATAAAACTTCAAAAGTGGTAGGAAAATTTTTAATATGTTATTGGGGTGAGCCTATAATTATTTTCAAGCAATCAGATTTTTCCTTCAAATTAAGATGTTCGTTTCAACATATTTATTACTCACACGTACGGAATAATAAAGTATCGTCACACGTGAACGTCAATAACTAAAAATTGCTTATTTTGAATAAAGCATGCACCAACCGCTACAGTTTGTTTGTTGTTACAAGGAAAGGTCGCCAGGTGCGAATGGGCTTTTAAACGAGGCATATACTATTTGATAAATCAGGTCAAATATTGTACATAAAATATATGCTAAATTAAAGAGTCATAATAGAACTAGCAAATCAAGGCTATCCGAGTTATGGGCCCTTAAATTTCGTAAAAATTAACTTTTCGTGATATGACCTATTTAAGTCTTTCAGATCGAATTTTTGAACAACACACGTAAAGCTTTTGAATAAGGATTCAATACAAGCCGTTTACGAAAAAATACGCATACTTGTTCAAAAGTCTTGCTCGCGTGCGCACTAGAAAATAGCATTAGCTTGCCACACATGAGCGATATGACACGCTCGCAGTAATCTATATTTAGCTTTTGAACGGTCTTAAATGGTCTTCTCCATTGTAAGGAATACATTCTTACCGATTTTACATGAACGAGTAATGATCGAAAATTTGTAGGAATACTTAAACAAAATATATGTTCGCTTGATTATAGGATATCAAGTACTTGCTGAAACTAAAACAAATTTAGAATACCTAATCCTTTGGCCCTTTGAATCAACATTTTCGAAACTATTGTTATTGCATCAGATATTTAGAACCTAACATTGACCAATGAAATTGTTGTATTTGCTGGAACTCTAGTAAAATATCATGGCTAGAATGATGATGATAACAGCCTTGTTCGTTGTTTTAATTTTTAATTCGAGGTAATCATAAAATTCTTTTTGGTATCAATGTAAGAAACAAAATAACTTCCTACACAAACCTAAGTATCCAGGCCATAACATTTACGAGTGCTTCATATCTTATTTCCTTTTTATGAATTACCCGAGTGATTATTGGTCAGGGAAAATGACTAATAACACTAATCCAACGAATTGTTTTTCGGGGAAGCAATAGCTAGACCATTCAAATAAAAGCTTGTCTACCCATAACAATAATTAAATAAGTCAATCAGTCACGGAATGCCGAGATAGATTAATGCGAAACATTGGAGTATCCAAACAATATTGCTTCTTGACAACTACTATCTCGAATGGTAAGCGCTCGTAGTTTTATTAGAAAATGCTCGACATTTAGTTTTTTCAACCCTGATGATTGAAAAACTCTTCCTACTTCAAAATATCTAAATTAGCAATATCAGTTGTTTGTATTTAAGTGATGGCAAATTTACTTCACTAATGCTCCACACAACTGCAGAAATAAGAATCGTATTTATACACCACATTTTCTAGCGGTATCGGCAGTAGGTAATAATACTTTACCGGAACCCAAAACCGCTCAAATCGCATACAGAATCTATGAGTTAGTTTTCAAAGGAATTTAGCTCAACTTATGAATAATTGCCTAAATAGCCAAATTTCAAGCGTTTGATATTAAGATATTATGTTCGAATAGTGTTATTTAACTGAATTACAGTCGGGCATAACAACATAAGAGATGAGGTAATAGCATTTTTATAAGCGTACTTTAACTTGAGTGATAAAATCAAATACAACCCACTTTATGAGCCATCCAGTATGACTTCCTAATGTCTTTATTCACAGTTACGAGCGAGATTCCTAAAAGATAAAGATATTTGATCAGATAAATTGTTGTTAGAAGTTTCAGAAAGTTTAGATGCCGTTTCTATTAGATTATTGTTTAAATTGCCAGTGGTACGCATTTTCACTTATTTTTAGAGCTTATACCCAGAAAGCATCATGCCGAAAGTTGCTGATTTGAAAACAATACCATTTCCAAAGTATTCGAAAACTTTCGAATTCTACAAACTATTTTTTGATTTTCAATGGAAAAGTGGCATCCTTCCCTACAGATTCCATCAACCTACCAAATCAGTAGTTTACTACAGTAACCAGTTCTTTAAATGGCGAAATTCATTGTGTAAATTTATGTTTCCATATATTTTCCTTCAAAATGTTCTTTTGACAGCGATTAACATTATTACTGAACTGAAATACGAACCGATTGAACACAGTTTAATATTACAAGCGAGTTGGATACTAATCTTTACTCTCATTACCAGTATTTTGTTTATATTTCAAACAAAAGCAGAACAGCTAGTGGAAATAGTTACAGCATGGATTCATTTGGAATATTTTATACAAGGTAAAAGCAGTCTGAAATATTTGACTTTAGTTTAACTGAAATAATAAATTGATGACACTAATTTTTTCGCAGGTTTTGGATTCCCAGAACCAGAAACATGCGAAAAACGCGCAGCAAAATTTATTCTAGGCTTTAAAGTTTTCGTTTTGAGTATAACTTTGGGGTCATTGGGCTTAGTTCTACTCTATTGGTTTGACCCCAGATTTCCAGTTTTCATCTACGCCTTCTTCCAGTTGAATCGTTTAGAAACCGACAATTATTTCTGCAGTTTCATAGTTAAACTTTGCTTCGCTATCACTGAATGTTCGTTTCTCTTCTTCATCAATGGGATTTACTCCCTCGGGTTTCTTCTATTGGCCCTTGTCTCGATAAGTATTTCGGTCTGCCTTGAAAAGCTCATGAATATTTCACGGTCAAGCCGAAAAACGCCTAAGGCTTCTGTTATCCTTGTGTACAAACGAATTGAAGATTTGGTGGCTCGACTTAATCACTGGTTCAGATATCTGATTATTCTGGAAGAAGTCACATCTCTCATCGCGACTTCGGTCTACGCCTTTGTGCTGATTAAGCATCAGAGCTCTGTTTACCAGCTAATTTTCTTCATCATTGTATTGAGTTTCTTCATCGGAATCACCAGCCTACTCTACTTTCCAATTGCCGAGTTTCATCTGCAATCAAAGAAATTCTTGGCTCAACTCAGGCGCGTCGTTGTCGAAAAAGAAGATCAAATGTTACTCAGCACCTGTACACCGCTTAGCATCAGTCCATTTAGGCTTCACTCAATCCAGTACACGACTATTCCAATGTTTCTTGGTCTAATAACTAATTATGTCGTTCTATTGTTATGCATGTGAAAAATAATTCTGGGATGATAATAATAATGTAGTTTAAGCACATCAGGTTCCTTGCAAAATTAGCTCATCTTACATCCAACCTGATACAAAATCAACAGCTTCTTATCCCTATCCATATATCTAATTTAACGGTAAATGAGAACCTGCCAGGCTCATGACAGGTCACTGAAACAAATCTGTTACCACACGAGTCAATGTAAAAAAACTATGCTCTAATATGTAATAAATCGAGTTAAATCTGATACCTGCTATATTACGCTCACAAATTGTCTGAATTGAACAAGGTGATAAGTTATTAAAATAATAACAGGTGCAGTGTAGGTACGGCGAAAATGCGAATTTTTTACTCGTTGTGTGTTTGGCTCAAACCCAGGTTTTTGTAAGTTTTAATGAAAAAACTGGTTTTTATGGATTTTTAGAAAAATATCCACAAATCAAAGAATCCGAGTATCTAAAAAAAATTCTGGATTGAACGGTGGCATTTTGTTGTTAGTAAAGCCTTACTCTCTTCAACAAAACTTCCCGTACGTACGGGGCAGAATTAAACCTTTTCTCCGCCCTCCTACATGGCGTGGGCTCAGTCTCTAAATACAAAACGAATATATGGTCAAAATTTTTGTAGATTTAAAGAAACTAACTCTCAAGTTGGATTGCATGACCAAAGTGGCAGACACGTTTTTTCAAACAAGTTATCTGTAAAATGCACCGGGAGGAGCTTGCTCTTATCTCGGAAGCGCCATTGACTAAAGTACTTAAACCGATTTAAGTATGTTTAAACCTGTCAAAGAAAAACTGGACGTTATATCAATGCGGTCAATTTTCTATTTGCGATTTACAGATAACTCCAGTTGGTATTAAATCTCTCGCCCAAATCGAGTTTGGTTCGTCCATCATGAAGTTCCGATTCGATACTTGGAGCTTGGCTAATTTATCCGAACCGGAGTTTCAATCTCTCAAGAATCTATTTCAATTCCGACGTTGATGCAATTGTACTTGGTAAAACGAGCACAAGACTTCCAATGATCTGCCTGTAATTTATTCATAATTTGTATTCAGGGTTCATGTTACTCGAGGTATATAATATATAATACATGCATCCTATAATGTTTGTTGAAAGTCTGTTCGGAAATAAATTACAGCAATATTAAATATTACTGTTTTCCTAACTTACACTATGATGAAAACTTTTTCAAAACTTCACCTAGAATTACCGGGAGCTTAATTAATTATAAATTGCAAGCAAGTGCGCGTATTGACCCGAACATTGCTAAAATTAAAGTATTGCGGCACTACTGTTTAGGAAATCCTTGAGATAAGCAAAAGAACGCCACGATCCGTTGTGATCGAGATCGTGACCATGAGTGGTTAAAGCATGGCACAGCCACACGGCAAGCCAGAAGACATTTGAAGTTTGCAAAAACAAATGGAAAAATTTATTGTTTACCCTTGGACAAGAGGTCAACCAATGCGCTACGTGAACGTAAAGCAATCATATTCACGTTAATTACAAAGATAGACACATGTACGATGCAATTAAGTGACCAAGAAAGAACCAATCATGTTCTCTGCTCTGACGACATTGAATAGGAATCATTGCTTAAATGGAGCAAAAATGATGGGGGGTGGGACTACTGAAATGGATTATAGTTATAGGCGCCACCGTGCGGGGCTTGATTAGCGTTTTGAGGCCAAGCTGGTAGCAGTGAAAAAAGAGCGGCGTCCATTGTTCTCCCATCCGTCTGTATGCAACGGTGTGGGGTAATTGTATTTATGATTCCACCAGACTGCTCGCCAAGGTGTGCTGTGTTCACGGTGTTCCGGCCGGAAGCTTCTTGAACCATGTCAGTCCTCCTACCGGATTCGGACTGTCGCAGTATCTCCTTGGCTGATGGATGCTGGTGATATTGGAACAAAGGTCCTTCCACAACATTCTGAGCTGGCGGAAGATATTCAGTCTTTCTCTCCGTGATGTGAGCTGACGTTGACGGTGTTTCGTGAAGTCGCTGGACGGGAACCCGGTGGACCATTCTGTAGTCAGAATCCTTTTCGTGTCGTAGCATG
>VNWX01001860.1:0-13759 GCA_009869905.1 Ceratophysella communis | reverse complement strand
TTGGGTGCATTACAATTTCAGGATCTCGTCAATTGTGAAAGATTTAATTTTGCATGATGGCTTCGTAGAGACGCTCACAGATTCATTTTTGCTATTAGCATAGTCCGTTTTCGGGAGTTTGATTAAATTCATGCGTCCGCTCGTTTCCTGAATTCGGAATTCCTGGAAGAGTGAGTTGGTAGCCGTGCTTCTCTTGAGCGAGGAGGGCGGGGGCGGGGCGAGGGGTAGCGTCAAATTTCCACTGAACGGGAGTTGACTGTGACTGTGAGCTGGTGTTGGAGCTCCAGTTCCGCTGCTTAGCGAACCTGTTGGCGATGAATTCCAGAACGGAAATGCAGTGAAGTAATTGAATTGCTGGGAAAATGAAAATTGAATAGCGGATGCGGATTTATGCCCGTCCGAGCCGCATTTGCTATTTTTATTCGTTCCGGATGCAGGAGCGAAGCGATTGTGCGAAGCGGCGCCGCTTTGTCCATGGAAATTCGGTAAGTGACCTGAGAAATTCAGTACTGTTTACAAACTAGCGACCCGTTGTAGAATCGATCAAAACTTACTGGAATACTGCTTTCCATCAGCTGAAATGCTGGAAGCGTGACCGTGACCATGATTGTGCGGCGTTGAATCAGAACGTTTGATGCGTGAAGAATGCATTCCAGTAGCTGAGCAGTGAAAGAGCTCATGGGGATGATTGTGACTGGGCAGAGTCTCTGGTTCGGGGGTGACCAGCATTCCGGAGTTCCGCAAAATGCGGTTGATGGAACTGATGCTGGGGATTCTAAACACGGAGATGGGTGACGAGTGAATTAGTAGCTTCAAAAATCGAATTTGCTATCATAAGCAGGTCAATCTTTAAGAAATTTCTGACTCTGATGCGTTTCGATTTTTGACCATGCATTTTTTAAAACAATAGCGCCACTCGCGCAATTGTTTAAGTTGAAAATACATGACAAATTCCGCCACCAATTGTCAAGCTTTGACTGTGGTGAGTATGCGATCTTTCTCAGAGCTACCAGTGTGAAAATCTGTGTTTTTTAATGATTTATGAAAAAGATAAGAAAATATCTGTGTTTCTTAACATTTGAGTGGATCTGGCGTTAGTCAATAGATTGTAAATTGCAAAAGGTGCGTTAGTTTGGAATCTGAGAAGGAAAGTAAGGTTAGACTCACGTCTGCATATCACAAATCCGCTGTGCGAGCAATTGTTCATCGAATTTCCCATGCGAACATCCCAGCGTTTTCTTGCTTCAGCCTCAAGATCCGCTTTACCACGGCTGGTGTGGCCACTTGCTGGCAGTGATGTAAGGGTGGAATCAAACAATAAAAAAAATACATTAAACTGACAGCTCTAATTTCTCAATGTTCACTGATAAACAAACACAGAGCTCCCACAGCAGCCCAACCCCTCTACACCTACATTATTAATCCACTTTTGAATGCACCTGAACCTGAACAACCGGAGCAATTCACTTGTCTGTTGATTACATAAAAAAAGGGAGTCTAATTACCTTCGTTTTGCTTCCTCCGATTGAACCAGGCTTTATGGACCCTGTCTCGTAGAACCGGGTCAGGATCTTAGACACGCAGCCATGTGACACTGCAAAAGGAGAAATAGTCAAATTTATGTAACAAGAAACGTATTTTACCTTAAAATTTGCAGGAAATTAAGGTGCAGCGAACTGTAAATCCGACCTAGGAGTTGACGACTGATGTCACAGGGTCTTACTCCCATCAAAGCCAGTTCCACAATACGCCGACGGACATAGTCCGGAAGAGGTCGACCGTTCACAAAAACACCACCGAGTTGATTCACCCCCGCTTGACCTAAACCAATTCGAAACCACAAAATTACGGAATGTAGTCTCGGTGAAAGCACACAGTATTGAGCCATGAGATTTGGCTCCCTCTTGGCTTCTTAAAGAAGCCGAATAAAAGAATGTTTACAGTTTTTAATTTATAATCTAACACTTAAAATGAAGCTGCATCAACGCCATTAAATTTATAAATTTTATATAAAGTCTTAGAAATTTCGAAAGAAAGTTTTCGATTGAATGCACAGCACCTGTCGTAANATTTCGAAAGAAAGTTTTCGATTGAATGCACAGCACCTGTCGTAAATAATACATGTTCTGATTTTTAAATTAACTACCTGTGTGTGGCATTACTGGAATGGCTTCTAATTTATGCCGTCATGTACCAAAGTGAGACTGGAGCTGGAGGATGACCTAAACTAACTGCAGTGGCGACTGGTGACTAGCTTTAAACTGACGTGAAGTGAAACTGGAAGTATTTCCGAACTGTGTCAAGCATCATCCCTCAAGTGACTGCCTTTATAAAGCATGACTGGAGAAAGGAGTGGGGTGGCGGAAGAAAGCGCTTCTTGACTTGGCTTTAATTGAATTCCAGCCTCATTGTCCGAGCTGCTGAGTGAAAGCAGCAGCGGAGTGGTTGCAGGGAGCGAAGGCAGGTCTCGGGCTCTGGTTGGCGGACGGGCTTGAGAGCCGGGATTCGGGGTTCGACTGAGCGGGGCTTGGGCAGTTCCAGGAAGGAGTGGCTTAAACAGAGACTTCTCCGGGATTTGAACCAGGACTAAAAAATATGAAAGGGGCTCATCCGCTTCTCTGGAGTCTCCAGGGACTTGGGCCTATCTCTCTTCACCGCTTCCGCCGCCACCACGGCCTTTGTCACTCCGGGTCTCAGGCCTGTCTCTGGTCCCGCTGATAGCGAAGTCCACGTCAGAGCGTGGAGCCCTGCTGCCAGTCTAGCGGAACTCCCTCCGCTTCGTTCCATGCCAAGAGCCATGACTCGGCCCGTCACCAAATGTCACACACGGACTGGAGTTCAAATTCAGTTATTTTGTTTTACGGGGAATTATTACGGTTATATTCCGACTTTAGGCTGGAATAGTCTCACCCGTCCTTCGAATACACATTTAATTGACTTCTTATTTTGGAGGATGTTAGCACTTGATTAAAATTAATAAATTATGCCATTTAGCCGTGCCTAGAACATTGCGTCTTAGCTTATCCAGTAGAAAAATAATACAACCTCAAAATTAGAACAGAAAAGATTAAATGTTGGATGTGGGTATACCAAACTTGTCTCAACGGCGTTAACTAAAGAAATGAGATGTGATGAATCCAAATTATGACAAGGTTCACTTCATGATCATGACTGAAGCTCAAAAACAAGTCTAACAAGTAAAAATTAAATATTATTTGCTATTATATGTTCTAAAATAGTTAGTGAAAGTAAGGTACTATTCGATTCAATAGGGTCAATCATTGATCTTGTGGATCCATGGGTTTATTTCTTTATTTATTTCTAATTTGAGGTTCCTAATTTCAGAAGAATGTTTTAAGCTTGAGTGGTTGAAGAGAGGCGGAGAAAGTCAGAGGAAAGTGAGGAGTGAAAGTGAAACCACAGTGAGAGGCTTTATGGGAGTTTGTTCTGGGTGGATGCTTTGGCGTGGCTGCCGGGAAGCCGGGAAGTCCTGGACCAAAGCCCTGACATCCCTCGGGATCCTCCCCATTCCCAGGCTCTTAATTAGAAAGCGACTGCCGAAATCCTGCCGTTCCTCTCCTCTGCCCTCCCTTTCATCAAATTCAATTAAACTCCACGCATGGATGCGCTCCAGATTCGCAGCAGACAAGACTTGGCTCCAGCAAAAGCATTCACAGCTTTCCAGCACAGCACGGCATCTTCCAAGACGCCCAAGAATATAATTATTTAAGGCTGCTGGATCCACGACTCGTTTCCAATGGAAAGACTTGGCCTGGCGTATGCAATGCCGGAGATACCGAGAAGTGGCTTAAATTCCTTATCGCAGGCTCACGACTTAGTTCATTTCTGGTGAAATCCTTCGAATGACTCGAGTCGAGTCGTCTTATTAAACTTTTATTCAACTTCAATGCTAGTTTCGAAAATAGGGTTTAAGCAAAATACCTACTTCCGGAATCAAAAGGTTCCTGGAATTTATTAGGCATACCTTCTTAAGAAAAGTTCAAACCAAATGGATGTCGTGCTTCTATTTCAACAGTAGTAGTGGTCGCTCTTTGGTCCTGTCATGTATTATTTTCACCCTTTCGTCAAGAATGAGGAAACTCCTTACCCTGAAAACGTAATAAAATAATGCATGCTATTAGCGTCTGAATGGGAGAGAAATAATTAATTTAACGGAAATTGAATGGACGTGTAATTGTAGCGGAAGGCCATTGCTGATTTTCGGATATACTCTGGCTACTGTACAAACAGATGACATGGGATACTCCATAAACCCGGTCGAGGGAAGACGGAAGCAGAATATGAAATAATAGCGTGCTGAGTTCCGGGACGCCTTGAAGCTGAGCTGAAGTTTTTCCTGGAGTCGGACAGGTGTACCTTCTTTCCGGTTTCATTCCCTTACCACTTGCATGTCAGATCCCACTTTCACCGATGGTTTACTGTAGTCTATTGTCTCGCCCTCTCCAGCTAGCTAGTTGTCAAGCGTCGTCTGTATCTTCCAAATCCATCAAATTTCCGCCTATGCATTATTTAGCTTCTGTTAGCATTCTAGTGCTAATGCTGAACAGAAACATTCATGGATGACCCATTCGTCGTATTGTTAACAAGCTGATACTTTGAATTGGAATCGAATCGCATGCATTCAAACCGGAAGCTAGACATTTCAGAAGGATTCATAAACTAGTCTGGATCGGCCTATAATTGTTAATGCTAATTAATTGGTAATGCTGCGTCGACGCAGTGACCAGTAACTTGCACTGTAAGCCTTTTCTAGTGTCCAGTATGCATAATGCAGTAACATTATTCCTCGCTATCGAATCTGGCAATTCTCGTCTTAGGATTATTCATTTTTAGAATTGTATGTATGAATGGAATGAACTTAATTGTTGGGTACTCGGAGCTGGGTTTATGATTTCTTGCGATTGGTGACTCATTCCATGCTCAGTAGTTTGCATGAACCTATGTTATCGCTTTGAATTTTGTGTCAGGCTTGCGGATAGAACAACATTAGAGCTATTTCAAAATGACCTGGTGAACTGTGTTCCACTCAATGAAAACAAATTCTTGTCGTAGCGTCACCTCCCTTCCGTCGATATTTATAAAATCCTGTAGAACAACACGCCTACAAAAACAAAGGGCTGCTTATTTGTTTCAAGTTACAACTTTTAATGCGTGGTGAATAGCCGTATGACCTCTTTTAAAAGCATATTTAAGAATGTCGACATTTCAGGATTAGAATTGTCGATGTCACTCGCACAGCTCATAAAATTAAGGCCAAAGGCAATCGTCAACATTTCTCCTTGCATGCATGCCTGTTCGATCCACTCACTCTTGAAACCTGGGTCGTCAGTTCATTAGCCGGTACACAATATTGAATAGTGTCTACCTACCTATACGAAGAAGCGTGTAGGATTATTATTACAGGATTGAGATTGAGACATCTCTGAGCCAGCAGAACATCAGGAATTGGAGAATTTAATCTGGGCTGGTTAGAATATCGATCTGTATTAGTTGCGTAACGAACGCTTGTTTCTTCTTCGGCCTCTGCTCCAGATATCCCGAATCGAGGCGACATTGACTTCTGAGCTTCAGCGGGGGCAGAAGACGGTTGACTAACATAGTGAATCAGTGCACTTCTGGTCCCTGGCTTTTCCGATAGCAGCGTATCAACTTCAATATCAAGAGTCAAGACCATGGGTGCTCCAATCTCGTCTATACTTAAGAAGCTATTATTGTCTTCAGCTAGCTATTCGAGAGATATTCTTCTTACTCCACGTCTATGTATGCATTCAAGGAGACACCAGAAGAAGTCTGTATCATTTGAGATTTCTTCGAATTCTCATCAGAGTATTAGTGGGATAAACCTGCTGTGCATACTTATTTTCCTCTTGCCTTGATCTCAGCTCAAGTCTGCTATAATAGCTGACGCTGGACTTTCTTCCAGCCTTTTCAGCCCAGGCCTTGCTGCAGAGACGACTCCCGGACGGACGGACCACTACTGCCTGAAAGATCTTATTCTTTTATCACTACGAAATCTCGGATCAATCATGGCTCCCACACCCGGTCCATTAGAATTGGATTCGCTGGGACCATTCCGCAGTCCGCCTCCGGCGGCAGGGGCAACCCGGCGCAAGCGAACAACCACCGTTTCTAGCGATGAGATTCAAATGATGAGCTACAAAGTGGAAGGCTTGCGACCTCACGAGTTCCCTGTTGTTGGAATCTTTGTTCATCCAAGAATTCTGCCTGGATTCAACTATCGGTGTGTTTTCCAATCGAAATTCTTACAACAATAGTCACTGAAATCTAACAATAAGACTGATCTTATTTATTCGTGAATCTGTATTAGAGTTCGACCTCTGGATGGAAATACAACGCTTTTTTCTGGTCGTGCTCTTCAGCTCGTCTCCGTGGGCCAGGGCTATGGCAAGAGAATCACTTTCAAGCCCAATGCTGGAGATAAGAATGGCAACGAGTAAGTTGGATCATTTAAATTTCATTTGGACTCCTTTGTTATCGTTTTGGTTTACCTTTCCGTGTAGCAATTACTTCTGGAGCGATTCTCGAGTGGAGGGATTTGGATTTGAGATTGAGGTCGTTTCACCCGGTGACCAGTTCACCATGTACGACGTCGCTAGAAACATTATTGGAAACTGTGAAGTTATCCAGAACAAGGTGAATTAATTAAGATTAACAACCAACACATCTTTCTTGTTCGTTCAACGTATATTATTTTACCACCTCATCGAAATTTGCTGCTTTCTCTGTCCAACACACCAGGATCCCCAACAAGAGCAATCTCACTTGATGTGGCCAGACGGTGCAATCGAGAAATGGGTCGTTGTTCGACTTATCTGCAAGGTAAATTACATATGAAATGAGTGATTCGTTTGATGCACAAGTTTGTAAAGCGCGTTTCTTTCTACTATTCCAGATTGAGTCTACGGAAGGAGCCGTGTCAACTGGCATCATTTCCGGAATAGCAATCTCGTCTAAGCCCAGCCGCTCCGCCTCAGCAACGATCGTTCGCATCATGAACTGCCACTTAGAAAAACACAAAGTGTACCATGGACCTCTGCATCAGCACCCAACACTTCTAACAGACACCAGTAAGAACAAGAAGCTCACACTGATGCCAGGAGTCACTTCCAACACGCGGCGGATTACTGTGACCGGCACTTCCATTCAAGACGTTCCAGCAACTTATATCATCACCGGCCTGAACAAACATGAGTTTCCGGTGATCGGTAAGACCTAAATTGAACCTGATTGTTGCATTTGAGTAATTGCATACCAGAAAACCGTTTCTTGATCAACCAGGCACATTATGTTGACTCTCGCGTGTTACCCGGGTTTCATTACCTCGTGCGCCCAGCCCACGCCAAGAACATTCTATTCGAAGGAAAGCCTATCCGCCTTTTGAGCATTGGTCGGGGTTACGGAAAGCGATTCACGTTCGAGTCATCGAGCCGAAACGAGAATGACAATTTCTTCTGGAGTGATTCATATGCCGAAGGTTTCGGATTTGCCCCGCACGAAGTACTTCCAGGTCTCATGTTCAAAATCCTCGTAGGAGAAGACGAGATTGGAACTGCTATGGTCAAAAAGGCAAATCGGCCACAGGTTAGCCCGTAATTCGCTCATTAATCCCACCCGACCCCAACAATATTCCTAGTAGCCACCTAAATGCTTTAAATGCGACGCTATGAAGTTATTTTACCATTGTATATTAAATTTCAGTACGAAATAGAAATGGTGATGCTTCCTGATGGCGGAGTTCTGATCGGGGTTACGGAAAGCGATTCACGTTCGAGTCATCGAGCCGAAACGAGAATGACAATTTCTTCTGGAGTGATTCATACGCCGAAGGTTTCGGATTTGCACCACACGAAGTGCTTCCAGGTCTCATGTTTAAAATCCTCGTAGGAGAAGACGAGATTGGAACTGCTATGGTCAAAAAGGCCAACCGGCCACAGGTTAGCCCAAATTCGCTCACATCCGACCCAACAAGATTCCTGTTGTTACCTAAATCCTTTAAATGACCCTATGAAGTTATTTTACCATTGTATATTAAATTTCAGTACGAAATAGAAATGGTGATGCTTCCTGATGGCGGAGTTCTGAAACGGCTTCGTATTGAGATTATTTGTCATCTGGAAGTTGGAACCGGAATAACGCGAAACTGCCGGGTTTGTGGAACAGCCGTGGTCATCCGAAAAGGACCTAATGAGGTAGCTCGGGTGGATCGAATCGAAGGCCCAGGCCTTGATTCACAGCTCTACACATCTCTGCGAACCACTCCAGGAGAAATGACCTTCATTGCTCTGAACCATCAAAAGTTTCTGGACAAATATAAAGTTCAACCTAAGCAAAAATAAGCCCAGCTTTTTGTGACGAATCGCGATGCATATCCTTATCCATTGGGCAATTTTTTTTTAAAATTCCAAACATTTTAAATAATTACCTACTCTTAATATTTTAGCTACTTCAATGCCTCTGAATCTGAATTATTTTAAATACACAGCCTTGAGCTTTTGAGAATATGAGCTTGCAGTATGAGATTTTGCAGTATCGTTCCTTAGTTATTCCACACTTCGTCCTTTAAAGCCATAATCATCATCTGAGCTTAGCTTCGGATCTCCCCGAACTGAACGCCAATTATCGGAATCTGCGAGGCGTGTCAAGGGACGATTAACAGAGGAGTACTTGTAAATTACGTGCATGTCAGAGAACCCTTGTGTTGACAGCCCACAAGGAGTTGAAACGGAGACCCCCATGAGAGAAAGCAGAACTGGGTAGGGTTGATTCTGACGGGGGATGATAGGGTTGTGATTGTGAAAGGGGTTGATACTTAGCTCCTGTTCTCTCCCTTGAGAAGGAAACTCGCTCGTGAAGAGCTCCCTCGGGACTTTCCACTTTTCACTCGCTATTATTGTGCCTGGCTGAAAAAGAAAGGCAGATCGAGTAGAGCTCCGCTGCTGATAGCATGACCTCCCCCGTCAACACCAACACCCTTGCCACAAGTCAAGTCCCTAAGGTCGTTCAAAACCCATTGAGGACTCACCACTTGATAGCATGACCTCCCCCGTCAACACCAACACCCTTGCCACAAGTCAAGTCCCTAAAGTCGTTCAAAACCCATTGAGGACTCACCACCAGAAAGCCACTTCCTGCGACGATTTACAAGGAGCTGCTCAAGCTGAACGCCGCACAGACGGGCGATCCCGACTCCGAGAAAATAATTCCCAGGTCGACCATATCAAAACATTCCAGTTGCAGGTTGTGGTTGACGTTGACGTAAATATTGTTGCGACTCATACACATATGATAGCATGACCTCCCCCGTCAACACCAACACCCTTGCCACAAGTCAAGTCCCTAAAGTCGTTCAAAACCCATTGAGGACTCACCACCAGAAAGCCACTTCCTGCGACGATTTACAAGGTACGTTGACGTAAATATTGTTGCGACTCATACACATACAATATACAGTAACATTGCCGCGCCGACTCTGGATTTCTTGTAAATGCTGAAGAATGATTTCTAATATCGTGGCTATCTCTGAAGAGAAAGAAATTGCCGTGGTTTAGCTGTAGCTACTCGTAATTCCACTTTAATGCGTTTATTTACAAATTACGGAGGACTTGGCCGTTTGTTTAGGCTATGACGATTATGTTTAGGAAACATCAAAAAAGCTATCTATTAAATTAGCAATAGTCTCAGGTGTATGCTTGATATATTTCTCCGGGTTCTTGGTGAAAGCTACCCCGGCGTATTTGTCATAAAATTCCTTGTATTTCGTGTAAATGTTATTCCGACTTTCGTAGCGAAGAGCAGCTCGGAGCTCCGCATCAGGAACAGCATAACCCTGTTGTAAACGGCAAATTTCTTCCATTTCACGGTTGAAGGCCTGGAAGATGTTTAGAAGAACGGCGTTACTACTACACTGATTGTGACGTGAAGTTACCGAGGTCGACAAAACACTTACTGAAAATTTGTCCTTGATAATTTGCTTGTCCTTATCCCGCAATTTTCCAGCTCTGAGCAAGGCGATGGGAATATCATCCTGTCCGAATAATTTGTCTTCAACTTTCTTCCAACTGTAAGCATGTATTTAATAGAATATTTAAAGCATGCTCCAATGTGTTTCATTCTTGCTGTAGTTTTTTGTCTAGTTAAATTATCCGGGATTTAAAATAGAGCATTTTGTACTTACGTAGTGTGCATATAAGCTTTCTTCTGATCCTCCATCATTTCAATGTAATTCTGTTGACACTCTGGTTCCTTTGTTTTGAGTAAATCCAACAGAATTGATCCCTGGAGACACTTGAGAACATAGCAGGCATTGTTGAGCCGAAATATGGCCTTGATGGAATGATCATAGTACAAGTCGCTGCAGGTAACCAGAGTGAAGTTGAGTTGCTGAAGTACTCGCTCTGTTGCGGTTGTGTCAATTAATCCACAGTTAAGTTCAATCCTTTTAAAAGTACTCCTCTCAAATTAAACATAATCCATGAATATATCTATATCGCTACGAACTTATGTATGAGCCAAGCAGGGATTTCTTGAATGCCTCGTCCAAGTGTTTACTTCGTACTAGTTGGAATGGGATTATAATTCTGATCTAGGGCCAGAGTATTGGCGACCGTGTCAATATATTCAGTTAGATGTTCCAAAAACATGAGAACGTTGCTCGTCAATTCATGGACGGTGCCGTCTTTGGGCAGCTGTGAGGTTTGCTCGTTACGAATATTTTCAATGAAATCTTCTAAGGCTCTCATACCCTGTAGAATACAAGCCATTTCGTCAGGTACTTTGTAACTTAACAATATGTCAAAAATGCTGAACATACATTATTCTGAAAAGTTTTCAGTAAAGTGGTCAATTTATTGGCTTTAGTGCTCGCAAATGACCCCACAAAGATTTCATCAAATCCAGGTTGAAGCGTTTGTAAACACTTGATGATCGGGAAAAGTGTGAGAATAGCTGTGTACTCATGTCTTCCGATACTTCGCTTTATTCGACTGGCAATATTCTAAAAAAATAAAACACGTTAGGTACATTAACCAATCGAATGGTTAATTCTTTCCGTTTCTTATCATATGTCGCATGCCTATGTAACAAATGATAATTTCTGAACAAAAACTTAACACTCTGAGCGAAAATTTGGGTCTAGGAACCGTGGTATTACATTGAAAAGTACACAAGTTTTGCGGCTAATCCCGTCAAGTGGCGTGAGAGATGAAACACCTCTTTGCGGATAATCCCGTCGCTTGGCGTGTGAGTTGGAACTTCTCTCTCGCGCTTGGCGTAGGGTTTCAACTCACAATCTCAGCCCGGCGTTGTAAGTGTTAAAAGAATTGTAACTTACGTCGCCATCACCAAAGAGCAAATCAAAGCTGTCCCGTGAGATTATTTCAAAAACTTTTTGTCGGTGTTGCATTGGAATGACTCCAAGCATGAGCTGGGATTCAATCTGAATCAATTTGAGCATGGCCGTAGTTAGCACAAGAAAGTTCTCACTTTCTCGGTCACTGACCAATGTATCCTCCTTGATTTCTAAGTGGTAAGGTAATGATAATGGTAATTCAAAAATTAATACTTTGCTCCACACAGGCTCCAGTAGGAGTTCAAAAATATTAAATCTAAAATTCGCAACAACTACTTACCTGACTTTCGTGAGCCCATTCCCGAATATTCAGAAGCACGTTGGAGCATCTTAGAAGCACGCTTCTCAAAGGCTTGGGTTATTCGACTCTTCTTTGTAGAATCACCATGTCGAAATTTACTTCGCTGGAAAATTTGGAATACAAATAAAATCTATACAGAATCCCACTAGGCTCATTTAAGTCACCGAAATTTTAAAGCTTGTAATTTCATCTTTTGGATGTTCATATTCTAAATGCAGCTACTGACCATAACCGGAGAAGAGGGACTTGGAGCAGCAGCCGAGCCACTTGAAGGTGAAGCCATTGTCAGACTGCTGGCTTTCTGATAATCTTTGAGACCTTGAATTGATCTCAAAAGAATGTTGGAGCGTATTGCTGCATAAACGTTCATGTAAGAGTCAATACTGTGAAACATCAGCCATTCTGCCAATCTCTTCAAATCACTTTGAACGTGTTCGGGCATACTCATGCTCGAATTTTGCTGAGTAGTGTGATCTACAGTCATTCAAATCAGAAACCTTTGAATTTAAAATGACAAATACGGAGCCCAGTTGGAAATTATAGTTGACAAACCTTCTTCAATCATTTCGAGTATCGCAACAGCTGGAAGCACTTTGGAATGCCGTGTGAGCACTTCTCGAAACTCCTTGTTCAGTGCATCACCTCCATTATTCATTAGATCAAGCTGAAACAATTGACAAACTTTAAAACAGACCCTTCCACAGCTATTTCGAAAGAATTTTTATAAAAAGTATATAACGCGAAATCCTACCAAATTTTCTAGTTCGACACTTTGAGAATTGTTCTTTTCAAAATGTTTCACAGCATTTTCAATGCTGGTCATGGCTCCCATGAACTCATCCAATGGAACGGAGGAAGGCCCATTCTTAATGATCTGATCAACTTCCTTGCTTACATTGTAGTAACCAATTACTTCGTCAACGAGCTTCAGAGTTTTCTCAACATCTAATACGATTAAAATGAATTTAATAAGTAGGTATTAATCTTTTTTTAAATGCCTTAAAAAGAATAGACAATGTTACTTTGTTGCTTTTGACGAAGTGACTCTGTTTGTTGGTAGACGGGTAAAATCGTGTCTTGAAGCTTTCCGATTCGATTCTCGAATGAATTGAGGATTCCAACCAAATTTGCAGTAATCTGCTCATTTCGACGTGACGCCTCTCGTAGAACAGCCAAGCCATTTTCAATCTGTCAAATAACATAAAAATATTTGGAAATATCTTGTAGCTAACGCGTTAAATGTTGGATTTTCATTTTGAAAGATCGTTTCGTTTGTTTAAAGATTTAAAAATAAATATTTTAAACATCAAATATAATATCCGTACATTATACCGTAAAAGTAGAACAAATTTACGTGTTGACTGAACAGTATTCAATATGTATTTACCTGCTCAAGCTTCTCTGCCATTACTCTTCGTTAATAATGGACCACACGCCTCAAACCAAAACTAACTAACACAACTTACATCAATTGTGTGTATTGAAAATTTGTGATTTTGCTTTGAAGTTAAAAAACTTAATGACTAAATCCCATTTCTACAAATTTCTTGTCTCTCATCTGTTTTGTTGATGATCTCGGTTTCTGAGTTTGAAATTGGTGACAAGAATACATGGGCGTTTGCTGAGTTTCGTGATTTCTCTTAACTGGAAGCAATAAATTAATTATTAGCATAGGTTTTACATTTTAGCTTAATGCAAATAAATGCATTAAATGATTTCATTAAAGTTATTTATTGTTCCAAGTCTTAAATATAGTGTCATTGTATTCGAAATTTCTTCGAATGAATAACGTCATTTTACATTGTAAGTAGGTATGTAGTAAAAGCGTGTTGGGTAAAAGCTGGGAAATTTCGTCTTTGCACTGGGCGCGAACAGAAATTCCTGCATTTGAAATTTGAATTAAAATCTAATCCTTCAACCTCATTGACATTTTGGTACAACGTATAAGGTGACAGGGTCAATTTTAAGTTGACATTGACCAGAAACGAGGCACCTGCTCCAGCTACTACTGAAACTAACCTGTAAAAGCTGAAGTTACAATTGGTTGTCGGGTAACGTGAGACAAGTCT
>VNWX01001859.1:0-13762 GCA_009869905.1 Ceratophysella communis | reverse complement strand
TGTAATGCCTAAAAAATGCGCGTAATTTGAAATAACGTAACCGAAGTTCAAAGAGGCAATGACCTCAAACTGGGATTTCAAAAATCGTACAAATATGACTTGACATAAAATTCAATATCAAACATTATAACTCGAAACTCCGTGTATAAACCCGTTGCCTTAGCAATATTTTACGCGATAAAAGGGTATATCTCTTTATGCTAAGATGTAATGGTGTTACGATGCAATGCCATGTCAATTAAGTGTAGGTGCGACCTTCTGGTCCCCAACTGCCGGACGGTAGGTGAAACCTACCGTAGGCATGAGGCTGCAAGCCGAATGCTGCAGGCAGGTTTATATATTGTATTTTTGTAATTTAATTTTTGTGTTTATAATTTTTATATTGACGTTTTTAGACCAGAAGGTCTACTGGGATGGTCTTGTCCGTCTATCTGTCCGTCCGTCTGTCCGTCCGTCCGTCCACATCTGTAGATGTGCAAGCATCGTAACTCACAACTGCCTTAGAACTATATAGAAGGCCTATATGTAAATAGTTTAAGGTTTTTGCGAAACATATATCAAAAGTAAAATTTACAAGCAAAATCAATGCAATGCAAGAACACTAACAAAGCAATATCTGTATAAAACACGGTTCACAAGGAAGCACATTGTACAAGCTGTAACTGGTACCCAGAAACGCGAAAAAATTTAATAAATTTGGTAGAAATATTAAAAAAAAGCAAAATTTGTATGTAAAACTTGTTAAACAGATGTAACATGTGTGCGCGATGATAAATCTTTGAAGCGCAAATTTTTTAAATTTTCCTAACAATGCTACTGTAGCAATGTGTATTGTATGTAAACACGTTGGAAATACTCAAACACTAAATTATACATGTAAAGCCGCTTGATATACCAGTTTAGGCCAATATGTAAATGTATTAGAATACAACACTCTTGTAAATACAAGAATCTAGTATGAATGTAATACTCAAGTAAATGTGATAGTCTTGTTAATGCAATACGCTATTAAATGCAATGCTCTTGTAAATGCACTGCTCTAGTGACCTTCTGGTCCCAAGGTGCCGTGAAGGCAGGTTTCTTTATATGAGATGGACCAGCTCATATGTAAACCTAAAGATACCCCATTTCTTTATATGAGATGGACCAGCCCATATGTAAACCTAAAAATACCCCATTTCCTTATATGAGACGAACCAGCTCATATGTAAACCTAAAGACATCCCATTTCTTTATATGAGATGGACCAGCTCATATGTTAACCTAAAGATACCCCATTTTAGACCAGAAGGTCTACTGGGATGGTCTTGTCCGTCTGTCTGTCTGTCTGTCCGTGACGGAAACAGGTACAAATCCGTTTAAACAGGAAAAAGCCTGGAAGCAGATAACAGGTGGTGTCTAACAGCGCAGCGGTGGCAAAAATGTACATGTAATGGACGCGCAAAGGAAATTTGGAAAAGTTGAGATAAAACAGCTCGATGTAAACAAAACAAAAATCGACGTTGTTGCTTCACGATAGCAGCATAAAACGCAAATCGGAAGCATGTAAGTACAAATAAAACGATGCTTAAAAAGCATAAAAACCATAGTGAGGTGTATTCCTCTTAAAAGCTAAAAATGAAAATTGTATTTAAAAAAATTTATTAAAATTCCACTGAAGGTTTTTCTATGATTATTCAGTATTTAATCGAGTGTGTTTGTGGGGTAATTAGTGGACGCACCGCTTAATAGTCTGCCAATTTTACGCCTATTTTCCTATTCGTTTTACATTGTTTTTATACTGGTAGCACCGCCCAAGTAGACCATATAAAAACCTGCGGTGTAATTTTAATAAATTTTTTTTAAATACAGTTTTTATTTTTAGCTTTTTAGAGAAATACACCTAAGTATGGTTTTTATGCTTTTTAAGCATCGTTTTATTTTATACTTTTGAGTTGGCTATATTTTTCCCGAAGACCAAGCCAAGCCAGAGCTTCAATTACTAAAGATAAGTGCAAAACTTATGTTAATCCCCGTCGGCAAGGCAACCGAAGCATTACCTATCGCTTATAGGAGGCTATAGGCAAAGGGCATGGGCGAATTTCAAACCCATATAAAATCTAATCAAACCGGAGAAGTATAGGGCTCCCGCACCATTTTCCGCATCTACATTCAATTTCCTATCACCCTATACCCGAGCACCCCTAGCCCCCAGAAGCGTTTGGCCGTGAGCTCAATTTGAAACCTTGAAATGGCCATAAGTACCAGTACGCTTAATGTTTTCTAAGTTTTTCTTCTTTTCCGCACACCTTTGACCCCGTATTTAACTTTTTGTGTTCTTTCTTTTTTTCGTGAAAATGTATAGTTTAGGCTGTAGAGCTGTCAGATTGTTTTGGGCTGGGGGTCAAAAGCAGAACTGAGGTGTTCTTTTTACCGTGGGGGACGGGGCTGATCAGTGTTTACCAAACAAATCAGTGTTGCGTAACTGGCCACTATGGGTAACACCGGTCACTACCCGTACACCTCAGTAATAAAGGTGCGTATGTTTGTATTATTGCGACCTGGAAATCATCTAGCCGACTGAGCGAGGTGTCAAGTTTTTTTGCCTTACTGGCTGAGCGGCTGCTGTGGGCGGGCTAGAAAGCGTTCTTCCATTTCGGTTCCAGAGTGTATGCTAACTTGACTCATTTAGGTGCCCCTGCTTGTTTGTGCATTGCGGCTCGGGCTGTTGCACAGAAACTCGGTATGTGGATTCTAATGCTCATGACTCGGAACATTGGCCGTGTTGTGTGTCTCAATTCCCTTCCTCGGTCTCTGGAATACGAACACCAGTGCAGTCGTCACACGCTATTTCTAGCCTCAGAGAGGTTAGGTTAGGTTAGGTTAATACTCTTCCAGTCTTCAATAGCGGAAGTGCGCTGTTGAAGCAATTGAGTTAAGTAATGGCATGCAGTCCATGACAATTGTCAATTTACAAATGTCAAACAATCATACAAGTGTTCCAATGTCGTGACTTTATACTGCCCCTCTGTTAAGAGAGGGGCCAGTGTGTGAAACAGCACGTGTACTGACTATTGACTATGAGTGAGACGGTATTGCGTCTCACACGCTATGTAATAAGAACATGAGACTGGAGACGCGACGTGAGAGGGGCCCACAGCAGCATCTGTAAAGCAGCTACAGCTCATCTGCGCACATGCTACGCCGTGCCCCTCTGCCGCTACTGCTATTCTCCGCTAGTCTTGCCCCCTCAAGCTTCTCTGCCGTGCTTCCGTTCTCATCCCATCTCATGTACGCCGTGCCCCTCTGTAGCGGCTCCCATCCTCGTCTGCAACCGTTCTCATTCCCCTCCAAACAGATGCCGGTGTTCCACTCGCGGCATGCTTCTGAGCTGCTGCTCCTACACCTGTCTTATTCCCCGCTGTTGTAAATGTTTTGTATAGGTTTACCTTGACATGTATATACATATATCATACTCTGTGCTAGCTGTAAGTACGTATATCTATACTTTGCTTCTATGTCTTCCCACGTGTCACAATAGCTCTCTCTACTGGTTCCCTAGCAAATCAGAGCCACCTTTTTCATCACCACGTTGTTGAATCACGCCATTGTTGACTACTTACTCACTCACAAGCTCTCGTGCAGTGCAGTCCACTTGGCCGCAGCCAGGCCAAGCGCCCGTCGATCCAGCCTGCCTGGCCGTCGGCACCTTGAAGCCCATCAGCGGCATATAGGACACGGTGACTGAAAGCCTGTCCTCATCATCGTCATACTTCCTCACTAGCTCCTGTGACGGCAAGTCAATTGACATTTCTCTCTCCCTGACTAACTGTGTCTCGAGTCCTAGCACCCGTGTTCAGTCTCAACCTTCGAGTGTCAAGCCAGCCTTGGACAAAGTCATAACTACGCCCACCAGCGGCACATCTTCAGCCCATCAGCGGCATATAGGACACGGTGACTGAAAGCCTGTCCTCATCATCGTCATACTCACTCACTCACCAGCTATCGTGCAGTGCAGTCCACTTGGCCGCAGCCAGGCCAAGTGCCCGTCGATCCAGCCTGCCTGGCCCTCGGCACCTTGGAGCCCATCAGCGGCATACAGGACACGGTGACTGAAAGCCTGTCCTCATCATCGTCATACTTCCTCACTAGCTCTTGTGACGGCAAGTCAATTGACATTTCTCTCTCCGACTAACTGTGTCTCGAGTCCTAGCACCCGTGTTCAGTCTCAACCTTCGAGTGTCCAGCTAGCCTTGGACATAGTCATAACTACGCCTATCAGTGGCACCTCTTCAGCCCGTCAGCGGCACCTCTCTATTCGACCCTTGACCGTGACACGTCAGGGACCTCCCCCATTAATTTGTATCATTCTATATTTGGTTCGATTGGTTTCTAATATTGGCTCTTTCATTAAATCCCATCAAATTGGATTCGACTGAGCCTAGTCCACATTATTGCATTCAACTACAAACTAACTGATTTGGTTTTATATTTTTTCCAACGCGTTCTCACTGAGCCAGAGAACATTAGGTATAACTCTTTTGTCTAAATACTTAACAGCAAGGATTAGTACGCTACTAGTCCCTGCAACCGTTAACCGTGAGGAAAAGTGCAGCCTCACGCATTTTCCCTAGATACCGCAGACCGCGGACGGATTTCATCGTGTCATTGAAGGATCCAGAGAACAAGCCCTTTCCGGAAAAAGGCTGAAGAATTTGGAATGTGAATTGGTAGCATCGACTGGCAATTTGAATAAATAAAAAAAAGCTGCAGTGCTACAAATTATTAGTATCCGGTGCGCCAAAAACGAGGGAGCAGCTGTAAGTTTCAACTTTTGTCATCAGTCGACGGAGCAGATGACGGTCGTATACCTATACATTTACCACTCCGGCCAAGGGAAAAGATAAGTCCATTTTTAAATTAGCTTTTTCATTTTTCCATTAGCATAGTGATGTAAAGCTAAGGTTGGAAGAGTATAGTCAGTCGGCTCGCGCCACATGAGTCATATTCCAAAGCAAGCCTTATCGCCACAAGCTTCCCGGTCCCTCCGCTCAAATACCGACAAAAGACAAGAACGTCTATCTGAAGTATTACGCAAGGCGGCCGAGAAATCAGTAAAAACAAAGGCCAAGTCTAAAACCAAAGTAAAGTCAAAATCCTTATCAGATTTGGACGAGGGAGAGATTAGTCAAATTACCTCCACTTGCAAATCGGAAGAAAAAGAGAAGTCAGAAGTCACAGACCCAGACTCAAGTCAGAGAAGCAGGTCACCGACCCCGATTTTCTAGGATTTCACCGCTGGTCATTTTGAAGACGAGTATTTTGTTGAAATACTAATCCCAAATCCAGTAAAGCACACCGTGCACAGACCCTACATTCCAATCGAGGATTAAAGGGACGACACTGAACAACTAGCAGACAGCAGGGTTGGAGTAGGAAGTTGAGCTCAATGTCAACGGTCTCCAGTCCTTATATTCAAAATTAGAAGACTTAAAATTTCGGACAAGACGAGTCTACCGTAATGATGGAAAGCCAGCAGCAGAAATTAGGGTTGCCGCGAATGGCATTGTTTCGATATTCGCGAATACGAATATTCGCTTCGCCAGGAGTCGTTATTCGGGAATATTCGTGGCGAATAGTTGCGCAGGGGCATGTGGGGTGTCATTTAAAAGCTCTTGCTGAAAGGAATAACTTGCGCGATATGCTAACGCTATGCCGCGCAAAGGGTTAGCTTTCTCTTCGATTTAAGCGTTTATGACAAAAAAATGGCTAATTTAAGTAATTTAAATCTTAAATTTTAATTTCTTTATTGTATTGGCATACACCTCTCACTATAGATGAGTCTGAATTCAGGCACACTGTTTTTATTGCAAGCATTCAAAGAAATGAAATGCCGTATTAGCACGTCAAGGTCAAGTAAAAAGTACTTAAGTCATAACCGCGAGTGAACTGATCCTGCAGGTCTCCTGTGAATGCTCAGTATACCAAGGAGTTTGAAAAATGAAATAGGCAGTTCAGCAAAAACCAAGTGCCAGATTCAAAGGTTTTTAAAAAATGCACATGGTTTCCAAATATTTACATCCCAGAGAGCGAACTTTTCAAAGTATGGCTATGTTTTCTTTAGATTGAACACATTTGGTTTGCATATCGGAATTTAATCTTACTCAAAAATGATAAAATGTTAAGCGTCCTGAATTGCCATTTAAGGTTATTTCAATTACCAATAGCTGGGCCCAAAACCCAGTTATTATATAACTTCACTATTACCATTATGTAAACGCTTTCGTTAATTGGGGAATACTCTTGCCTAAGTTAGATTTGCGATCATATTTCAGTACGTTGTTTACATAAAAAATATCCAAAATATTGTTTTAACAATATTTTGTGTTGAATGTGCCACGCTAAGAGGTGAGCAGTGAGCATTCAAATTATTTTAAAATTTTATGATTTGTGACGATGATGATGGAATAACGGTGAGCAGCAACTTATGAACAATGAACATGTATTTTTATTTCAGTGCTTTTAATCTGTGCTTTTGTCCTGGTACATGGTTTTGTCGCGCAATCATCCTGCCAATGCCAATTACACGAAGAATGCTCCACTTGCTACCAAGACCGATGCAACTGGGCATACAACTATACACATGGCTTTTGCTTTGATGAAAAGCCAACTGCCGGAACGTATGAAGATGTAGCTTGGTACCCAACCGCATGTCCTTTGTTTCCGAAACCTGAGAAAGCCAGTGATGTCTGGCCTTTTATTGTGGTGACTGTCGTTCTCAGCGGACTTGGTACTTAAATAAATTCTTACTAGATTTTAATTACCAGTCGCGTTTATGCTGCGCATAATTTCTAAAATATTTACCATAAATTCTAGCATTACTAATGCACTTATCTGTGTATGTTTATTATTTATTATTATTTACTGAACCCCAATATTGGGTAATTAAGAACCAGAAAAAGAAGTAGATAGAAAAGAACACAATTACAAACACACATAATCTAGAATGCTTATATCTAATACTTAAGCTAGAGAACATCTTGTAACATAGCATTAGTAATAGCGGATTCAATACATGAAAAATCACAATTATCCTCATCGTGTACAGGTAAACTCTCACTACTTTGTTTCAGAAGGAATAGATTCAGCATATTTAATTTAAACAAGTTAACAGAATCAGTATTTCGTAATTCATCGGGCACTTTATTTCAGTATTTTTATCTGCGACACTCATCTATAAGTATCGTGTCCGGATTCGCGCATTTTTCAACCGGATTCTACCGCTTCGTGTCCGTTTTTTTTTGTACGTCGGCAGCAGCCAAACCCTTTTCGTCTTTTTGAAGATGACGACTCAGATGACGAAGTTGACCTCACGCCTCAGAGGGCCATTACTGAGTCAGGTAAAAGAACTAGCATTGTTACCGTACATATTTTTATAAAACATAAATGACTCGTAGTGTTTAATAATACTCATTTGAAATTTTAAAATACTAGGAAGTTCATCGGCTGCGGAGGCAGGTCATTCTCCAGGAAATAGGTTGCCAGTCGAGGACGCTGTGAAGGAGGAAGGTCGGTTCTCTCCAGGCATCGATGAAGTGAGTTTTAAGATTCTCGAACTTTTTATTTTTATGTTACATAAAGTCTGCCAGTACTTTTGAAAAAATTAAATTAAAATTTCTATTTGCAGGATGAAGCCAACGCTGTTGTTGACGCCTCGTTCAAATTCAAAGGCCTCCAGCCGGAGGCAGATGTGAAAGCAGACGAAGAAGACATAGTTCAAGACCTAATCCAAATAAACGACGTTCAGGAGGAGGCAGGTCATTCTCTAGGAAATATGTTGTCTGTGGATGCCAAGACAGAGAAGCCCAAGCCCACTCCTTCGAAAACCCGAAGTGGCAGAGAAGTGAGACCACGCGATTTGCTGGACCTTTAATTTCCGCTCCTGTTCCGCGAAGAGCGTTACATTGTTTGCATTACATCTTCAAGAGGCCTGCAGCCTCGCCCTGCTCTTAATTTATTTAATTTTTTGTTAAGGAGAGCTCCACGTTTCTATTACATTTACAAGATTACTCCTGTCACATCCTCCAGCTTTAATTAATTATTTGATCTCGCATGAGCTGTGATTGAATGTAATAATTTATTACTTTTATTATTTAAACTTGATGTGAAAAATAAAATAGCATTGACTCATTTTAATATAGGCAATTTCTAGGATCTTCCTTGGACGCCAATTACAGTTAATGATTTTTCAAATAAAAAAGTCACTCCAAAATGCATTTCAAAGTATTTTATTCGTTTTTATAGTGTGAGTAAGTAAGTACGTAATTAGTTTTAAATGCTTATAACCGGCGCGTACATGATAAAGTGTGTGTTTCATAGCAACAATAATAGCCGAATGTATTAACATAGTTTTAGTTCCAATCAACGATTACAAAATTTAAAGGTAAATTTTTAAAAACTAATTAAATACATTGACGTTCTGATGACCATGATATAGAAGTGCTTATAAATCCTAGCACATAATCAACTTATCATAATCAAATTTGGAGTCAGCGTCAGGTTTACCTGTTATCAACTTATATTGTAACACGCTCATTATTGGTGAATATTAGTAATTTGTAATTTTTTTGGGCATAAGTAACACTATTGCAAAAGTAGATCTTTCCCCTGAGATAACGTCACAATATGCATTTTTCCCCACCCAGTGCCAAAGTTAGTTAACCTGCACATATCCCATATATTTAATTGACCAAACCGTGGGTTAATTATTAGTATTTTTTTTGTTTTTGTAAATAACGTTGTTTGGCAGTGTCAAATACGCAATTTCAGTTGCTAATGAATAGCAGTTAATGAGTCAATAGGGCCGATTTTTTAAAACCACAAACTTGTAATTTAAGTTTTGAAAATTTTCAAGTTTAACTGTTCTCAATATTTAAATGGCAAACTTCTGAACCTCGGAGGATCCAGAGTAAGTCCCTCTGTACCGAAAAGGTCTACTCATTGTATTCGTATACCAAATCCTACTGATGTCCATGCAAGAAACAAGGAGCCTTTCAAACCGTATTTGAAGCGCATTATTGTCTAGGCTCAAAGATTGAATGAGTGATCGACGGCTTGAAAAATTAACCACGCTGTTTTTAATCTGCTCGTGCCTTTCTGCACTGTGCGGAATTATTCTTGGAAACCAAACCGATTTAAATGTAGGGTTATTACAGTTACCAAACTTTATGCTATAGTTTAAAGCTCGCGTTGCCACAAATTCCTGCACTTGGTCGTGCTGTATCCTCCAGAATCCAGCCTTGCCTTTGTTTTGAACAGAGTAAAGCTCATGATCCTCTTCAAGATTAGAAAAATCAAAAGTATTCTCTATTCCTTTTAATATCGGAATAAAATGTGGATCAGAAATAGCCATAATCAGAGAATCCGTGTTGCTGAGCAAAAGTTTTGTGTCTAAAAATGCAGGCCTAATTCTGTCATAATAACAGTCGTAAACTGCAAGCTTTCCCATCTCGAGAACAAAACCACCTTGAAGTCTTAAATTATATTCTGTCCCCTCCCCTATTCTTAGTTGGAACAGACTAAGATTTTCTGATATAATTTTCACATTTTCGAAGCAATGACTGGCCAACAATTTGCTGCCTGTAATTCGATCGCCGCAAAACTCGTATGTAGGGTAAGAAAGATTTTGGCTAAGAAGTTTACCAAATAATTGGTTAATCCTTGCCTTGGCTCGGTTTTCAGCCAAGGCTGATTTTACTTTATTCCTGTTGTCAAGATGCAACTGCACGTAGGCCCGAAACACTGGGTCGCATTTGTATCGGAACCCACGCCAAACCTTGATCAAAATAAAATCATGATTCAAAAGAAAACTCAGTGCTTGGTGAGAGAAGCACTCCGACTTTTTGGGATATAACGTGAGAAGAAGCCTTTCTCCGCCACTAACTTTACTTTCTCGGCGGCCGAAGTAAAAGTTTTTCTGTGTAGCGCTCATTTCTGCAAGCTCAACGTGTCGTTTTTCTGGCCAAAGTAGGAACTCTTGGTAGCAGTTGTGAAATATCTCGTGTTGAACAAGGTCACATTCAAAAATGTAACCTGTATTTTTATCCTGAGGTGGATTTCCGTAGTCAAATCGATCCAGCTCTTCTTGTGTTAACCAAGAATACGAACTGACAGGTAATGGGTCCATTAGAATTGCTTCATAACTAGAAGCGCGATCAATTGATAAAACATCAACGATAGGTCGACTTTCCGTGTATTCCCCATATCTCGGTGTGTTGCTTTGGAGAATTTGTGTAGTGAGTAGGTTATTGGACCCTTGACCAGCTTTTCTGTCATTTTGATCATTTCCGAGTCTTTAACATATTCAATTCGTGCACGGTTCTTAAAAAACCCACACGCCTTTGTGTAGGAAGCAGTTGTATATACATAAATAGGATCTAGGCCGGACTCTTCAAAGTTGGAATCTCTATAATGTTCCACTACGTCTGACAGAGCCCTACCTACACTTCAAGCTGGTGAAAAATTTCAAATATTGACGTGCATCTTCAAACCTTTTCAACGAAAACAATGAAAGGTAGCTGGCATACTCAAGGCTCCGCCTACCTTCAGCAGCTTGACACGAACTTGACAGGGGGAATGCATCCCTTGGAATGCATTAACTCCAACCTGCTTGGGTGTCCAGAGATTCCAGACTATGAGAAATTGGAAAAGTCGGGAAGTTTCTTAAAATGCAGTCAAGCTGACCTGCTGTTGTATTTGGAAGAATAGCCCTTACTGCTCCAAAAAACCCATTGTCGTTCAAAGTTTCCCGAATATTTACTTCTAAACTTTCTTCAAGATGAGTTTGAAGGCTCATCAGGCGTAGAATGTTATTTATTTGAACTCCCATCATAACAGATTCCTTAAGCTTAAGTGGAACAGCTTTCCAAATGGCCCTTTTCCCGTGGATAATCATTTTGAAGCCCTCACTGACAATTAAATCAAGCAAGTTGTGTTCGTTTGTAGAAACTGCCGGCACAAAATATGGAGCATGAATTTTCAAATTGCAACTAATATGCAGGGCACCTACTGCGGACTGCGGATGTCTATCTGGTCCAACCTGTGCCAGTCTACCAGTTTCATGTGAATGATGCATAACTTTAAAGTCTTCGTCGAAGGGCTGCCAGCACGCATCGCAAACTGTTGCTTTATTATAGTCGTCGAGTTGTTGTCTGGAATATCGTATTGGCGTATTTGTCTCGGATATTATTCTGAGCACTTCCTCAGCCATTTTAAGAACTTGCTTAAGAAAGTGTCTGACAATATCTTTCCCGAAAAACGAAACGCCACGACGCAGCCCATCACCTCTTAAAATGAGGCAGTAGCTGATCGGTACATACATAGCATTCCCGTCTATAATATCCTTTCGAAATTGAAAGTTATAATACATGCAATATGGTGCCTTAAGGCTCATTTCGTAGTTTTTAAAATAATGCTCATTCTTTTCTGGTGCCTTACAAATCTGTCGTCTGCTTAATTTTCCCATGCCGCACTTTCTCAGATGCGCTTCCAACGCATGCAGTTCGACAGATTGCCTGGAACACTGAGGACATTCACGTAGGAATTTGTTCCAGACTTGCCAAGGGCACGGGCTATATTACGAATCCAAACATAATGAGTACGGTTCTGGTCTTTAATCAGCAGTAGAAAAATGTGAGTATCCTGAGCACACTTTGTGTTCCTAATAGGAACAAGATTTTGGCCTGAATGCCAGTAAACAGAGACGGAAATAGAATTTCGGTCCTCAAATGTGTCAATTTCTTGCAGCGTGACGCCATTCCGGCCAAGTCCACTAAAATCAATTGCTAAGTTTCGCCGTAAAAGATCCTGCCATTTCTTCGGAGACTCTAAAAGCTGTTTAATGTCCTAAGCAGGAACATTTTTTCGAACTGACAATTTTTTTGCTCTTTTTTTATGATTACCTTTAAGAAACTCCTCTATTACGTTCTTACTGTGCAGAGCAGCCATTACGCATAAATGAAAACAAATACCTCCCTTGTTTCTTATATTTACGAGGCCCTGCTTTCCCTTCAGTACTTTTGGAAGTGGAATGTATGCATTCCCCGTGGCGTATATTCGCCTGCTATTACGTAAAATGCATCGCATTTAGAAACTTGCCAACTGGATTTACGAGCTGAATTTAGCTTAAAAATAATTGAACTTGTACAAATAAACACCGCTTGGTCAATTAAACTTTTGTGAGTTAAGGTGGCCCAGTCCCCGGGAATATAGACGTCGTCGAAAAGGAAATCATAAGTTAATACATATAAACCAAAAGAAATGCAGAACTTTATCTTTATCGCAGTGTAATGCTTCAAAAGTTCCGTCAAAAACTTAATAAGCGGACCTTTCACAGAGTTAATAAGATCACTAACTACGCACACTACAGTTTTAGGCTGATACACATAAGTTATTATAAGACCTCCCAGTGATTTACGTACGTACTGGAAGACTGAGGTGTCGACGCGAGGTTCGAAAATTCCGGGAACTCCTTCTTCTCTGCATTCGTGTTCTTCCTTGTGCAAATTGAATCGGCCACACTGTAAACAAAGGTGTTCTTCTTCCATATGTATGTTCCTTTGGTCGTACCTTGGTGCGCTAAGGTTACAGCCTTGCACGTGACATTTAATCTGGAAAAGAGACAATTAAATAGGTACTCAAACTGTGTTGTTCCCTAGTAATACACTATACGCATTGACTTTAATAAAAACAAATGCGAGAGAATCGAATGCTGAAATACTTGACTTATCTTATATATATAATTAATGAAACGCAGTTTATTTTAGATGCGATAATATGAACACAAATGTCACGTACCTGTTTCGGTTGAATATCTGACCGTCCTTTTTTACGGATATAGGGGTTAGCTGCCGTGCTAGCGGAAACAATAGAGCGGATTGTGTCAAAACTGGGAACAAATTGGGTCTTAAGCCTCTTTTCTTCAGCCTTTCCTTTCTCAGGCCTAGGCACGCGCCCACTTTCATTGTCTGGGGTATTAATAGGAGCAGAACATGCCTTTTCTTTAGTGGTATCGGCTTTGGCACTATTTTGTACTGGAATTGGTACTAAGGCTGAATCGGAACTGTTACCCAAGAGTTGTGGTGGACGATTTTCTGATGGCTTTTGATCATCCTTTAGGGTTGAAGTGAACACTGGATTAGGCATTAAGGTTTTTATGTCAGGAGGAGCCTTTCCAGTTTTGTTATGTTGTAGTAGGGTTAAACTATGGCTGAATTTTTCATATGGATCTATTTCGTCTTCTGATTTTGGCTCTGATTTTGGGATTAAGGGATTTGTACTTTGACTTTTTTTTGTCGTTGCCTTTTATCGGTTTAGAAGCTCTTTTTACTGCATTACGAGTCGCATAGTGTCTAAACTGAGGTTTTGCAAAGACTTTGTGCTCCTCGTTTGAATCTATTTTAGATGCGGGTGTCGAAATTGATGTCTTTTTGCTAACCTTGTCATAGTTTGTAAGATGAGGGGTGGAAACAGTTGACGATGTAGAACTAGTCACATGGGTTTTAGCTGGACGCTTTATTGATGGATGTGCCTCCTCTTCGGAATGTTGAGTTATAACATTAGTCGAAATTTTTGTCCTGTGGGTAGGACTGACCTTGTTCGGGTTTGTAGCTTCACCAAATGTTACTTTTTACAATGTATTTACAATTTACAATTGTTTTAGGTATTTACAAACATTAGGCTATTTACAATCTAAATTTATACTATTTACGAGCCCTCTGCTGAG
>VNWX01001858.1:0-13763 GCA_009869905.1 Ceratophysella communis | reverse complement strand
GCGTTTTTCCGTTGACCCAATCGAGTTAGGCAAATGTCATCCCGTTTTCCCATTCTCCAGCACACTCACTCAAACCGGAGAAGAGCGGGAGAGCGCAGTATTGAGATCTCTCTTAAACTTTCCGATCCACTTTACCTCCTGATTGGAAGTCTGCAGAGAAAGCTGAACCCAAAGGCACCGGATCTCTGAAACTTTAAATATGGGTACATGTAGGTATATTTACGTATAGGATATCTGAGGAAATATTAGCCACATCGCAAGTCGCACATAATTACAATTAAAGGACATACTAAATGACATCATGGTTAACTAAACGCTTCAGACGGAGCTAGTCACTCAGCTAAGAATGACCGATGAATTGTAGTTGACATTTATCCTGAGACGTGTCATCTCCACAAATATATGTGAGCATGGGCGAGTAGGTTTGTTCACTTTTAATAAATGCCTATGCCAACAAGATAATATTAAATCTCTTCTGACTGGTGGTTTGGCTTACACAAACACAAAATACATTGCTTTGGTATGTAGGAACCTCTGTTCTAGTGTTATGTTACCTGTACGGCAGTAGAAATACCTACTCGTGGCATCTTGAGTGATATGATAAGGGATTCCCCTAGTATGGCAGTAGTGCTAAACTAACAATGTCTGGATTAGTCCGCCAACATACCTGGCCCTGGATACCGTAGTACTGTCTCATTGTCTCATACTCGTGTATGAATGGGAAATAATATTCCAGACTTTGCATGGGTTTATCACTCCTGTAATTGGTAGGCTTCAATCTTCAATAATGTAGGAGTGTTTCTATGTGCCAAGCATTATCCCAGGCAGTCATCATACCTACACACGCACATTAACAAGTAAACACGGACTTGGGCACTCACCCACCACAGAATATAAAATGAACTCACAGGCCTACTCCTTTTATTTAATCATTACGTCATCCTTCTCCAGAAACACCAGATCCTACTTCTAGAAACTTTTCCTTCCTCCATCAAGAAATTTGCCCTTAGTCGCCATTTTTGGGCAGAAAATGTCAATTTATGTTATATCATAATCAAACCCTGGAGACAAGCAGAACTGTCATATTTGAATGATTCGATGTCAGTCGCCAAACGGTCAATGGTCCTTCATAAATGATATAGAGAATTTAGTAAGAGTTTTGGGTAGATCTCGACCGATTCGAAGTTCCGTAGTGGAATTGGTTATCCGATAGCGGGTGGCTGGCGTTGGAAGATTGGATCATTTTCGGGCAAGAAGGATTGCCTGGATCGCTCATACTTCAGGATTGAGAAGAGTGATTCGACACGGGTGACATCGGATGACCAGCATTTCGCTTAGCTTTTTGGAATTTCGAACGCCAAAGCTTTGATTAAACGAAAGTTTTTCAGCAATGCGGTAGCCATTGTCCTGAGCTCGCATAATCGATTCCGGCAGTTTCTGAGCCGAGTTTGCCAGTATGAAGCTTTCTTCGTGTTTTCGACGCTTCAAATTTGTTAACCGCTTAATCTGCGATTTCAAAAGTTTAAATATGTATTTATAAACTGACAGGGTTCAACAATTAGTCGTAGTTATTGTTAGTCGCATTTAATTACATCGCAGTTGCATTGACGTAGAATCGAACTACCGGACTCCTACGACTTGACTGGATTGACTTGGACTCATTGATAAACCGCACAGGCGGCGGCACACACTCCCTCTGGCCTGGACCTCGGCTCGTCCATCAAAGTTTAATAGAACTAGACAAAATGAAGAAAAAAAGTGGCAAGTTCTTGTGCTTTTTTGACATGAGGGTGTCAGGAGTGGATTGAATGATGGGCTGGAGGAAAGAGAAACACATTCGGAATCCAGAAGGAAGGTTAAATACACACATATTATGGACCTAAGTCCATTCAAGATGATAATTTCTATATTTCTATGTATATTCTCCTATTTTCTATAATCTCCATTTTTTGTGCTCAAGATGAAGTCATATTATAGGAGTGGACTCGGCGTCTCCGCCTGATTCTAAACATTGAATGAAGTAACGTAATTAAAACTTCCTATTGTGATTAGGAGACTATCTGACAGGACTATTAGTAATGGAGGCCGATTTTGCTGAGCAGAAGTGCAGGGCACACACGCTTGCTCTCATTTTCTTGCCCACAGGCTGAAGCTGAAATGCTGATTCAGTGATTGGTTTAGCTGTCTGGTCTGGGGGTTCCATTGATATGCTGTTCTGTAATAGGCTCCAGGATGAACTCAATTCCTGGTGATAATGCAGAACACAGAAAATAATCTGCAGAAAAATCTGGTTAATTCATTGAATATATGCTAGATAACATTGAGTTCCCCCCCCCCCCCCCCAGTTCAGAACAAAATAACGAAAAGCAAGCGATTATTGCAGTTACAGGGAGTCTCTAAGAAATTTCGGTTTTTAGGACTTACATTACACACAATTTACACCGTAGAACAAAGCACGGAGATTTGGGACCAATTTTAAAGCTTGATATAATTTACTATATAAGTTTATCTACAATTTAAAAAAATATATAATCCAGAATGCACAAGCGGGTTATGGGGATAAGCTTATCGAATACTTCGTATTTAAATAATTTTGCTTGAAATTTTAAGCTCCGTCTGATTCTCATCCTACGCATTTTGCGTTTCACAAATAACACGTTGATCAGCTTAAAAATGTAAGCGTTCCGTCTCGATTTCCGAGCAGTACTCCTGAACGAAGTCCATAATGTTGACACAGAAAATACATGAATACGGGCAAAAGTCCCACCGACCAATTATGATAATTCAACGGTCCCGTGGGAAAATTGCTCGTACTTAGTATTTATTCAAGGTGATATTGACTTAAGGCACTTCAAGAATGTAATTCCCAATGCTGATGATGATGTGAGTCAAGCTAAGGTTCCTTGCACCATCACTGCCGGACTTCCCAGCTCCATTACATCACCGTCTTCATGACAGTATAGTGCACTTGTGACTGCATCCTGAGAGCTCGTCTAAATAAATAAATCAACAAGTGTGAAATCCCGGACGTCTCGTGTGTGTGGCTCGTTCTGGAGACTGGACTCTGCTCTTCACTTCAACTCAAGATGAGACAAAGAATATACTTAACCCTAGTCAGCTAATTACAATTACCAATCAATGTTGACACAGCAAATCACGTGAAAGTTCTTATAAAGTTACTTGTGAAAGGTTCAAGAACTTGATTGATAGGCAAAGTACTTGAGCGGAAGTGGGAAGGATTCCCCGGAATAAAATTAGTAGACATTTACTCAGGAGACATTGGGACTTCCCATAAATCCTACAATTTAATCGAATTCGTCCAACGCCGGTCTTGGCTCAGGTTCACTGGCGCTTACTTAATCTTAAGCGGATTAGGCTCAGACTAATTCCACCGTCCCTCAAGTCAGACAGACGCTGTATCTCTACTACAAAACAGTCTTTTACACTCCGGAACGGGCGTATTTAAAGAGTTCATTACAGGGCACATCCTGGATCCACGTGGAAGCCCTGAGATTGATTGCCAACCTTTTGGCTCTGATTTTTAAGGAATAATCAGACTATTAAACACTATTTCGCTTCTGGATTTCTCGTAATAGTTGAAATAGTTAATAAACTAATAGGGTTTTGTCAAAAGCAGTTTAGTATGCACTAGGCCATTATGACCTCATTACTTGTAAAACCGCAGAATGAACCTTTGAAATAGGTAAACCTTTACCACAATCGGAACAATTCAAAGGAAAACAGGAAGGAATCTACGCATGCTGAGCTCATAGNACCTTTACCACAATCGGAACAATTCAAAGGAAAACAGGAAGGAATCTACGCATGCTGAGCTCATAGTATAAGCCAAGCATACTGTAAAATGGTTCTAGAATACTAGCGCAATGAACACTAACACTAATCAATCATTAAATTTCAATTTAAAAAAGCAAAAGCATTAGCTTGAATAAGTCGCACAGACAAAGCCGAATTTAGTTGGCTGAAGCACATTCCTTAATTTATTTTCGCTGAAATGACGCTATAGCATATCCCAAACCTCGTCGATACTTGTTAACTCAATGCATTTTCATGATTCAGGGCCACAGAGATGCTAGAAATATTGAAAAAATGCTATTTACTAAATTTTAGCGCAAAATGCTACACTGATTCGATGATTGCTTTAAGCCCTATACATAAATAGTTACAAACAAGCATTATTATAGAAAGTTTACCATACATAAAAATAGCTTTGTATTTTCAATTGACAAGGTTATTTAAATCAAACTCGAATATCCTGGCTTAGACTGATCCAAGATAAATTGAATTGACATGTCATCTGGAGAATTTATCTGATGAACCCATGAATAATACTGAAATCATTAAGCAAATCTTTGGCAAATCTTTTAAAATAACATTCAGAAAATTTTAAAATCCAATAAAAATATACCTAAATAATGCAACTAGAGTTCTATTAGATATAGCAACGTGGAAACAGCAAGCAGGGCCCACATGACGGGATCTCATTTAAACACGGGTGTCCCTCGTCCCGAACGACTTACAAAAAAAAATAATATTCCTGTGTCATACATAATTACAATTACGTTTTGAAGGAATGTGTGCAAATAGAGTCGTCTAAACGAAGAGAAAAACAGGGTTGGTCTGCTTGTGGTAAACACGTTGTTATCATTCATTCAACATTCGAATTAGCTCCCGTTTTGGATTTGATTCATCTTCCGTTGTTGCATTGCTGCTCCTTCATATGAACATACTCGGCGTACTGAATGAGGCTGACTAACTTGAATCAATGCACTTTGAGCCTCAATTGAGTTTCATTCAGTTCAGCAGTATGCTTAATGTATTAAGCACATTACATTACGTTTTATGCTGCTGGGAGCTTCATTTCATAAGAGAGAGAACCGGCCTCTTGCCCCTCATCTCATCCGCCATACGCCACTGCTTCTCATCTAACCTTACTGTACGTACATACTTTTAAATCTGGACTTTGGAAAATGACGAGATTAAAACCTCATTTTTTTTACTAATCCTTGAAACTCATCCATTTCCACTTGTACAAACAGTGCACTTTCCAAATTACTTCCCTAATCCTATCAGTTATACTGTTAAGTTTAATACTCTGTGCTCTGCCCCATCTTCAGTCCGTTTTAAATTTATAGCTGAGCTGTGCGTAATAACCCGAGAATGACAACGAACTATTTCTGCACAAGGAATTATGATGAAGAAGAGAAACCAAACTGTCTGTAGTTACGAACGAGTCGTGAACTAAATAGTTGTTATACATAATGAAGGGATTACTCAAAAATGAGTCCGGAATTCATCAAGTCGAGATCTGCCTTCTGTGTAGTTTTTTTTTGGCATCTCATCAGACTCTCGTCATGCTTCCTGCCTTATCAGTAATTAATAAAGTGGTGGAAAACACATTTGCAGGTATTCATAATTAAGCAGAACTACGGAACTAATTGGCTTTCAACTCTAAAGCCAGTGGAATTAGAAACTTGAGACAAGTCAAACTATTTCAACTCTTGTAGCCATTAACATTTTTATATGTAGACTAAAACAGCTACAGGTAAGGAACATGCAGCAAAGCATCAGCCAGACGCTCTGCATATTCTGAATCTGAAATTTGAACTCATTGAAACTCATTGAAACTCAATCTGCCTATAAGCCATAATACCGTAAGCACAAGCTGCAATCAACCGGAACCAGACATCATACCAGAAGTGGTAGTGCATCATTAGAACAGAGCTTTTAGCTTAATTCGACCAATTTAGGCTGCAACTAAACTTCTTTAAATTCATATACAAAAATTACAAATGCATATGCCGCCGGTGAGTAGGTACAGCGAAAAGTGGAAAATTAGGGCCAGCTAAGAGCAAGAACGTTCACAACGCTATACCGTAAATAAACCCAAATTCTGCCAAAAACGGTCGATTTGCACAACGAAAGCCGATTATAAACCAAATTCTCGGCAAGTCTTCCACTAAAGGACCTATTACGCTAGAAACGATCAAATTTGATATACAGCTTAAAATCATCCATGCCATGCTCAAAATTTATGAACCAATATTTGCTGATATGATGTACCGGAGTGCCAGTAAAATACTAATTTTCTATAAGTTTGATAAAAATTTGCTTACCTTTTTGCTGCATGCTTGATTGTTTCCAAGTTTCATAGTGAGATGCAGATCCGGCATCCATCCTTTGCACAATCTGCAACCGACTAGAGTATTACTGGATTGGGACTTCTGTACACCTGTTTCCTTGCATTCCAGAATGGCTCAACTTGATCAACACAATGAGTAATTTCCTAACAATGCTGTTTGTCAATGAGTCAGGGAACCAGTGGAGAGTTTAATCCAATAAGTAATCAATTAATTATTCTGGAAGAGAGGCGTCTAGTCTGAGTCGATGAGAGTGTGGAAAGAGACTGCTTTGCAAGGGATGGATTTGGCAATCTGCGAATTTCCGTTTCTCCCCCACCATCAAGCCGAGCTGACAGGGTGGTTTGGGAAATTGGGAAGCCGGACTGAATGGATGAAGCTCTGTTGAAACACTGACTGACTGACTGACTCAGCCTCAGCCCAGCTTTACTTTAACCCTAAGAGCCAGTTTGATGCTGATTAACTTGAGTTGACTTTAGGCCTAGTATCTCTCAGCCGACTACCACCTTCCGCCTATCCAGGCCACACGGAGGCACCGTACAATGGATAACCAGCTTCGAAGGAATTTCACCCTCTTTTGGTCAAACGGTGGCTGTGGCTTCTGAGCGAAAATATTGAACTACCTTAGCTCAATCTGGCCACTGATCAAATTAAAATACCGGCATTTTTTTCCAGAATTTTGGAAAATCTGCTCACATCCGACCTAAGAATAATGGTTGAAGTTGATAAACTGATAACCATCACCAGCTATTCATGCATTTAGTAGTCCATGGAATGCGGAATCCTGATTTTAGCTCTCAAGGATTTAAAGCAACAAATTAAAGCTAAATTGTCACCTAGTCTCGAGCCTGGAAATTGCATTGTTTCACTTCTCAAATTCCACACCAAGCCGTCAAAATACACACAGTAGCTTTTCAAGTAGCCGTGAAGCATTATCGGCGTGAAAGATATGAATGAATGAAAGTCTACTTTCAGCAAACAAGGGATTTTAAATGATAATGTTACTCCATGATAATTACACTGACAGGCTAAATGATTGTGTAGAAAGCTATTTATAAGTCACCTGCAAATGCTGCAAGCAGTCAAGCGAACTAGACTTGCTTCTCTAAAACTGAGAATTCAGCGGTAAAGACTAATTAAAAATATTAATTCAGGTCTTTTGAAAATTGATTTGATGATTAATAAGACTAAAAATTGGGACGATTGAGTAATAATCTGATTCCAGAATTTCAAAGCGAATAAGATTTTCAGACCTTGAATCTATAATGAATGCCCGGAAGATTTGACGGCAGAAACGAACGGTGTATTGTGCTGTGTAATCATCAAATCCATCATTTTTTAGGTCACACGAAATTCTTTGACAAGTGTTGACATTCTCTAGGGATTTTTGCTTTTCACTCGGTCTCAAGAATAATGCAATGAGGAGATGATCACAAAAGACGTTATTTATAAGCGGCAGGGAATATGTCCCTGCGGTACAAACTGAATGGACCAGTGAGTTTGAGTGATGCTTATGAATATGAGGCGATTCTATGACAATTCGAGTGGCTAATCCTTCCATCGAGTAAACCCGTAATTCATATTCGATTTAGTTTTCATTTTCTTAATGAACTTTATATTTAAGAGCATCAGATCCGTATATGAACTTGGATTTCCTATAAAAAAAAAACGCCGAAGCGCTAATCGTTCGCAAATCCGAATTGTCGTGAATTCCAGTTGATGAAGTGAGCTGAGTGAACGGTGGTGGACATGGATTTGGACAGGTGAGGAATTCCTCATGATATTGGAATGCTCTGCTCTACTGTTTGTGCAAAAAGGAATTTTTTTATGAATGGGAATGGAAGTCTCGGTGAGTCTCTCTTGCGGAGAAATACAAGCAAAAGCCTAATGTTTGTACGAGAACAATAATGAATGAAAGGAGTGAATGAATGGTTTTTTGGTACGGTGATGGTATGCCGTGGATTATACACACATATTTTGCAGGGGTAGGCAGTAGTGGTCCAAGCATTTACAGCCACTAATACACGATATTAACTTGTTTCCTCTAAGCCTGCAACAGGGTTGCTTTGATGGGTGCTTTAAATTCTAGATTCGATGAAGACTTTCAATACCTTTCCTAAATTCTCCTTAAAAAAGAAGATTCTTATCTGACCTAAACTTGGGGTGCATTCCATTATAACAAGTTTATTGAAATTAAAGGGTTTTTTTATGTATCTCGGCCTTAAATCTCTAAGTCTGATTCTCCCTGCTTCTTCGTTTTTTGATTCTGACTGGAGCCGATGAAAGCAAAATTCATGAATTTGCCTTAATCGAATGCCGTCATTGGTGAATTAATTTACAGCGTTTTCAGAAATTCAAGGTGAATGCGCTGTAGGTGAAATGAAAGTTATGAAATTGATTCTGGAATATCTAGTGATTTGTCAGCTTCGAGGCTTGACAATTTCCAAGTATATCAAAATATCGAGCAATGAAAGAAACGTATTTTTTTAAAGAAAAAATCCAGCTCCATAAGGCTTCTAAAGTAAATTGCCGGCATTGTTTCTACAAATTGAAACCGATACGTAGTCAAGCCCGGTTGAATTCCGTTACATGTTATTCAATAAAATTCGCAAGATAAATTCGGCATGTCAAATGGTTGAGCTCGAAGTTTTTAAAATTTAAGGGCACGATTAGTTTGTTTCAAACAGTTTATGTCCAACCCTGGGTTTTATGCGGTACAGACACGGACACTATGTGTTCAAGTTTCTTATTTTTTAGGCTAGCAAAACCAGGAGGCCTGCATACTGCAAGCTGCAAATGTTGCTACAATGCATAACAATGCACTGACTTAAGCTCTAGCATGGACTTGACGCTACAGCTTCAGTCTTCTCCTCGCTATTATTGTCTAGTTAGCCGAGTTCGCACTGTTGTGGAATGGCAAATGGCAACAAAGAAGAGAGAAAAAAGGTAAGGTAATCGAGAAGAGTTCTAGGCCGAGATATTTGGGTTATATCCGCAATGAATGCCTTCTTTCACGTGAAAAAAAAATTAAGCAAAGGAGGGGAAAAAAGACAGATCCGGTCTCTTCGCTCTTCTTTTTTTCTTCTAATTCTCCTTTTTCAGTGAACTGAATATTTGTTGGCGTTTCTTTTTGGGCTTGATTTGGTGGGTGGTACAGTTGTAAATTCTGCAATTGGCAAATATTTGCACCGTTTGCACACAATGGATAAACACTTAAACACACACGTGAGTTTATGCGTCTGTCCTCTAGGCACATCTGGCAAATATTTTAAGCTTTGAACGAGCGGATTCCAACATTCTTTAACTGCATTCTTTTGGTTTGGGTGAAAATGCAACTCCTGAAGTTGCAAATATAATTTACATAAATAGATAGCTTACAGTTGAAATTCAAGTTCTGATTTTGATAACTAATATCACTGTGAAGCCTACATCATATTCAAAATTTAATGTGATTTAAAAAGCAGGGACAGGGGTTTTAAGGAAGCTTCTAAGACCTGGGGTCGCCTAATGGTCATTTATACCTAGTAGGGCTGGTGCAACCTTAAACCGAGCAATCGCTCTATTCGCAAAATCAATTTTTTGAGCCCTTGTTCATGCATCCTACGATGCTCACTAAAAATCAGCTGAATGCAATATTTTAAGCTTGTAATTAAAGAACCATAAATAACTGAATAGGTCATTGAATAGTAAATGATACAGAGTCAAATATAAAAAATCGAACATGGATCTATTCTGCCTAGCAACTGCCACATAGGTATACCATTACAGCTTGAGAAAAAAAAGAGCTTCAAATTTTAACGACGTGTTTCATACCAAAGAAAATCACCTTTATGGCCTATGCACATTATGCAAATGTCAGGAATCCCTTTGATTACTGACGAGACTACCGACTTCAAGTATTCAAGGGCTTCTTATGCACTAGACCGTGACGAAAGCTAAGATTTGCAAACACTCAATGGGTTCAGTTCAGAGATCATACCTGGAAAAGGAAAAGCCTCGGGGTGAGTTTTATAAAAAGGCATCGGTAATAAAAACGACGCGTCTACCGACCGGCCGCTGCGCTATAATAAATAATTAATATGTGAAATCTTTTCACTGCTCATTATTGAAATTAATCTGTACAGCTGTTGGAGTGCATCAAATCTTAAGCTCTATTTTCACATGCACTCATACACTCATTTACATATATTGCAAAAAGTAGGGGTAGCTGTTAAATTGTCTATTCCGGAATTCAGCATATCTATATTGCCATTTCTGGATCAGGTGAAAGTCGAATGTCATTAAAAAATTGCATTAGGAGTAAGGTCCTTAAATACATCAACTTTATGCTTTATAGATTCCGTCGTTCAAGTTTTGCTTGAAACTAACAAGTCCCCCTAAATTATTTCCTAGGATTCCGATATAACTTTTAATACTCCAACTTTTATAAATAGGAGTGTCAGTCTTTAAAATCAATTAATAATACGTGAATATCCCGGATTAGAGCCTCAAGAATGGGCGTGGGTGATTTTGCAAAGCCGGATCCAGTGGTCTGATCAAAACTAATCGATTTACTTCAGAAATCCTAGTCAGAGACCTAAATCTTGACTTAACACTTCCGTATTTTAAGTTCCGCATTTCAATTTAGTTGGACCATGTGTATAAAACGACTATGTGACAATTTGTATTAAAGCAAAATATCGGATTCTCTACATAAATTCTTAAAATGTGCTTTATTCATGCCATGCATTAAGAGTTTTGCTTATACAGACTATAGTCTATAGTGCTACGTGCTCAAAATATTTTAACGAAGAAGCGTCTTTCAATTTCCCATGCAGAGGAATAATAAGATATGTCTATGCGGTTTTCCTTATTAAATTGTTCAATTTCAGCTCGTGGTAAATCCAAGCCCTAACCTTGCACCTACATATGAAGCATTTTCCATTTCCCATATGAGCAGATCACGAATATCATGCTCGCCCACAGTGCTAAAAATAGTACTTACAGACTTCTGCTGATTGCAGCTGAGATTATAAAAGAGAGGATGGAATGAGGATGAGAATCTTACCTCTGGAAGTTCTCACGGTTGTAATTGTAATTGTCAAAGTAATAGCCCCATAACTTGTCTCCTTCTCCTGCCCACTTCTTAAATCAAATCCAATTCTTGGAATTTCCAATTGTGCTTCGGACTTCTTCTAGCCTACAGCGTTTGTATCACTCACACCAACAGATTGCTACTGATGCTGAGCATCATGGGACATGAGACAGGATATTGGACTGCAACAGGGGACTTTGACAAGGAACACTCGACGCGCCCTGGCTCCTCACTCCTGATATGACATAATGAAATCAAAGTCCTGCTATCAGTTAGCCTTCTCTGATACAAAGACAAATACGGACTACTAAATGAAGGATGGACACTCGGACTCTTGGAATGAATGGGACAGATCCTCTATCCAAATCTCATCTGAAGCCTAATACAACTGCAACTAAAATTCTCTGACATGTCAGTTCTCACTGGGCCAAGCCAAAACCAAAACAGGCTGTTTTTGGGCCCGGACGCTACTTTTGCCTCTCCTTACTTACTTGCATTAAAGAGACAGATGCCAGACCACACAATGGACTTGATAATGGAATTGGAACAATATCCGCCTAACGACAACCGTCTGTGGTCGTGGATTGAGACGGTGACGATTGTTCTATTAATGGACAGTCGCTTTTTTCCTCTCAAATGACTCATCGCCGCCTTACCTGACAAACCTTCCCTTAAATGCCAGACAACATTTTGTATTGTATTAAGCACTAGAAATTATGCATATAGTGGATTCCAGTAGGTGGTATTTAATGTCCCCCTGTTCAATTCCTGGTCTGCTCTTTGGACCTATGTAAAACCCATATTTCAAAATCTAAAATATTTGAAATTCCTGCATTATCCGGTCTTTTCTTATTATTATGAACTTAAATTGCTACTGATTTCTTTAGACATTAAGATCAATCTCATCCAATCGAAATCTGTATAAATTTGATAACGCGTGGCTCAGCTTAAGGCGGTATAATCTGCGTGCATATTTACACTTCAAACACCTACCTACCTATCAAATCGTACTTAAGAGAAGCACAGGTTTGCATGATATATTCGACCTAATTTTTCGCTTTTTCATTGAACTGGCAATAGCTAAAATATTGCTGATCCGAATTTTGAAGAACTTTTCTGACTTTAGACTTCGAATTACCCGTTATATTGCAGCACTTTTATTCAGGAAATAGTTTTTCCCTGTCCAATTAGTGACAGTGTCTGAATTGGTAATTAGGCGTCTGTCTGGAGGATTACACGCACGTCATTCCATTTCCAAATAAAAATATTGTCATTCTTCTGATCCAGACTCGAGACACACTCATCTTGAGCTTCCTCCCATATCTGACGCCTGGCCTGACAATAAATATGCTTACAGTCAGGATCAGCAAATTGTTTTGTTCGTCTGGCTGCAGCCGTTAACTTGACTTCGTTTCGAAAAGCGTTTCTCAGCAGCATATGGGAAGCTTCCCATCAACCTCTCAGCCATCAAACGGGCCTCTGTTCGATTTGACAGAAAAAATATATGTGTCAAGTCAATAATATTATTAGGAGTGTACCAAGTGATTTGGTAAGTCCAAGGCGCCGTGGCCCAGAGCTTAGCCCCTTGAGAGATAATGGGAAAATGCTACTGGAGCTCAGCTCAGCAGGAGCTAGAGTCAATACTTTGTTATTAATGCAAATGTGAGATTTGATATTTTAATATGTCATTGCCATTCTTTCAATGTATGAAAGAGGCATCCATACGGATTTATCTGAACGTCTCCCCTTTTTATGTAAGAAAAAAATATGACTTTCGAACCCGTGCAGGATGATAAACTGAACTCTTGATCAGGTTTCCTCAATGCCGCTCATGTCAGTGTGGTCGATTGAGGTCTCTTTTTTTTAATCTTAATCTGGACTTATTACATTGACTGATATCCAGCTGACCCACAAATATTACTCATTCATTGCGCCAGGAATGACAAGACTCGAATTTCCTCCTTTCGAGAAATGCTTCATTGATCTAATAGTGACTTGTGCTCTTTCGTCTAATTACGACTTACGACAGAGCGTTTAGCGTCTATTTGAAGGTTTAAATTCAAGGACATAAAAATATTATTTTTAAGAGATAATTCATGAATCATCGTTAATTAGCTCGGATTCTCTATAATTTAAGAGCATAACACTTTTTGTACAGCATTAAATAATGGTATTTTTACCGAAAAATTATGTAACTTTTCTCAAGTATACTGGCACTTGGCACTAAATTCCAATTAGCTTTTGGTAATTTGTGATGCATTTAATCCAGATTACTGTAGGACCTACTATTTTACTAATATTTAAAAATTCTGTTGAAAATACCAAAAATACAAGGGTGAAAGGAAAATTCGAGCAGCATCGGGACTTAATTATATGGCGTCCTACTCCAATTTCAATGCATGGAAATTTCGTATAAGATATTTCATCTATACACATAAAGTCGTGCTTTGTGGGTGGCCTTGATAACTATCTCCTCCTAAACGGAGCCACGTACAGGGATGAGCGATACATCAAAATTCAGCTAATTTTCC